>JAJEJH010000016.1:226755-371283 GCA_026122585.1 Anacardium occidentale
TAGTGTCAAACTAGGTTGATTACTACAAGAGACATTATAATGATTTCAAGTTTAAGGATCATATGGATTACCATTCGTTAGAGGATTTATTTAATAGAAATTAGGGTCATCATCCATATGGAATACTCTGATATGTCAATCTAGTGAACATGCAGTCAATGTACATTAATGTGTTACACTAAGTTGTCACAAACAACCTTAACACATGAGATATGTCATTATCTTTCGGTAAGATTGTTCAACATGATGATAACCTTATCGCATTATATGTTTCCTTAGCCAGCATAATGTTACAACTATGAATGGTTTTAGATAGGCCACCACATGTGTATATAAGGTCTTCACAATCAAGTTACATATTGATCCCCTCATCATAGTAGTACTAATCTAAAAACATTCATCACATACATATATTTTATACATACAAGATATAGACGAAGAATTTTCATTTATTAATTAAAGCCATAATACAGTGTTAAGATAAAAAGAAAATATTTTCTTTAATGATTGGCCTTAGAACACCTAATCTAACATATCATACATCTAAGTATGAAGATTATATGACTCTTTTGCTCTCCTTTACAAGTATTTCTTACAAAAATCCCTGTCAGCCAAAAATGATGCTTTATAAACCTAAAGATTTCTTATTAATCCATTTGACCTATTGTCTAACTTTGTTAGTCTCTTTCTTTAGGTAGACAATTGGTTCCTAAGTTGGCTTAAGTTATAAAGATAATCACTAACTTGCACCA
Source organism: Anacardium occidentale (assembly GCA_026122585.1). Taxonomy (NCBI): domain Eukaryota; kingdom Viridiplantae; phylum Streptophyta; class Magnoliopsida; order Sapindales; family Anacardiaceae; genus Anacardium; species Anacardium occidentale. The sequence goes on from JAJEJH010000016.1 coordinate 227,508, forward strand.
GAGTTGATCATACCTTATTATATAAGAAAGATAACATGTTGAGACTTGTAAAGTATACACGATTTTGAAAACAACCTAAAAAACCTTGCACTCTAATAAGCAAGGCAAGCATTCCATTAATACCATCCTTAACCAATTTTTCAATTTAAGGGGTGTCATCATCTCTCAAGACTTCGACCACTTACCATGTGAGATGCATTCTTGTATTAGCTCCATTATAGGATGAAAGTTGTGGACCATCTCACTATTGTCTATAAACCTTAATAAAAAGGGACCAGAGTGGAAGTTCCAGATTATCCACCTCACTGCCATAAGTAATCCTTATATGATTGCTCTCACTATCTACGAAAGGATATTTAGCCTTTGTATTTCTTCAAAGGATAAAAAAGCCTTATGTCACCATCAACTTCTAATTTAGGGTTCACAAATTCAGGTGATAACTTTCGGATTCATTTTCTAAGATAAGAGCTAAACACTCTAGAAGAAGAATCAAGACATTCTTCTTTAAAGTTAGCTTATTTATTTAGTTGGATAAGTCACATTTTTTGAGATCCCATCCTAAAGTAAAAGATTTAAAAAAAAAAAAAAGTTACGATTATTATGAAGGCGAGAAAATATAACAAATAGATAAAAAAATGAAGAAAACATTGTGCAAATACCAAATTTATATATAAGCCCTGGACAAAGTGAAAGTAATAACCATCAGACGCTATAGCCCTACTACACATATCAATCATCTAGCTTATGCACCTAAAGCATGAGTAATAAGACTTCTCAGTATCCTGATTACAAAGATTAGTGTTTGACATCATTCTATGATGCCATAAACAACATGTACATATGACATCACTACTTACTTTATTATTCAACCCCAATACTCTACATGTTAATCCATAATGAGAGAACAAGTATTCCTAGAAATTAATATCAATTCAATCTTGCCACCCTATAGTGGTATCCTATACAACAACAATAGGCTAGGTGTCTCAAGTCATTGAGCTTAAAATATAAAGCACAAACCATGAACAAATTTTCTCAACTCATGAAACAAAGCTCTTAGTTGAAGAACTTCATCTACTCAAACACCATGACTATTATCATTATAATCAATTTCGATAAGGAAAACAAAAATAACTACCAAACTCATAAGTCAAACATGTACAATAGTTTGAATGCTCTATAAGGCCTCTTTAAAAAGTTAACCAAATGTAAACCTTAAAATCCATTCTAAGCGTATAGAGAGTAACTTACATTAACAAAAAATTTGTCCCTTTTCACATGTAATGCACTAAACATACCTAAATAGTCAAGATGCTTGAGTTTGATGTTCAAGAGATAAGCACACAATAAGTCGATATTATCTTTTATCATGCTAAAAGAGTAACTCATGTTGGAAGGTTAAAGATTGATATTAGATATGTGAATTGAAACACTTATTAGCCTGAGCATATCAGACATTGTGAATACTTATTTACACTCTAGAGGTCATATCATCATGTACAATCAAGGAGTTTAAAATAGCTCTAAGGACAAACTTACTTTTGTATGTGAGTATGACTCACATAAAGCAAAAAATATGTAAACTTAGGATGTCCAATGAAAACTTTTGCTAGCAACATTTTAACCACCACATGTAAAACATCCTAAAAGGATAACTTATATTAACAAAAGACACTTGTATGCTAACAACATGTTGTGCCAACCATAATACAAAGCACCTATCTGTCGTGTGAAGTAAGAAGTCATGACAAAGTGATGAACCTTATAAACAAAAGTAAGTAAGAGTCACTATCTAGTCCATAATTTATAGTCATGACAAAAATAATAATCACTCTCACATATCTTCAGACAAATGATTCAATAGACTTCTAATCGATAGTGAGAAACATTATAATCCTCGTCATCACCTATATGACTACAAGCTCAATATCTATCATTTTATAAAGCAAACTTTATCACAAGACAATAAGTTAATAATTTATACCCTAAATAGATTATCATATTAAAAACGTTGTGCTATTATTATCTATTATAAAATTTTATTAATTTTTTATACAACCTTATGTATATTATCCCTAACAACTTATTCGCATATGAATGTTTGTGTCTCATTTTGTTTATTCATCGCATAAAAAATGTATGTTAAAATCTTTATAAGCATAAAAATTATCAAAAGAAGATGCAATTTACATATAATATACACTATTTTATTAATTGTGTCTATTTAAAATTACAAAAAAAAAAAATCTACATTTGGGTATAGTCATTCCATCTGTAAGTACATGACCAATTGCACTCATTTAGTCTAAAAGTAGATAAGTGACTCAATTACAATTTTTTTGTTTGCAAATACAAACAAAAGATTAAGTAACAAGCTTTTTGGTGGAGACCTATTTTCTTTCTCTCAAAAAGAAGCTAACACACTTTGAAGTAAGGAAAAGATAGGCAAACATGCAAATTAGCATTGTTCTTGACCTGTTGCTGAATTTTTGAGCCATTCCATAAAATCAGTCTTAGAAACCCTCTACCAAATCAATGAGGCAAGGCTTTTTGAGCACAAACATTTAATATGTTGCCATTCCATTTGGAAACCTTCTCAGATTAACCCATATACGATACCATCTATGGCAACACTAACCTTAGTCACATGAGCATTTTCTTACAAGTATTAGTCTTGACTATGAATCTAGGGCCTACCTTTACATATTATCCTCTCCTCATCTAATGGGAGAATGACACCTAAAATGACACCTGAAAACTACCAATATTAACAAGAATAATCAAACCATATCATACAAGAGATTATTCCATATGAGATATAAATACTCACCATAAAATCACTCTAATAGGAAAAAGATAAGTACCATAAGAATGTCGAGCCCTTGAGATATAACTTAAAAGCCATTTTAAATAAGCTTTTTTCCTTTCAACCTGGTCTTTATATCAAAGACACATGTATTGTACCTACAGTATTTTTTTGGTAAGAGTACAAGTGTAACCTAACACAAGAATCAGAGATTATTATAGTGGCTATGACGACTTACTAGCACGTTTACATAAGAAAAGTCATCATGGTTTAATGCACCTTCATGCATCCATGAGAGATACATAAATTTATCTACTATAATGGAAAACAAGCATATGCCCTTTACTAACTAATCTGGAAAGTCACATTGAAACTTATTCATGCATTTCATTCTCTCTAGAAAGGAATCAGACTTCAAATTTTCCTCTTCCATCATATTCAAGAGAGCACCTCTACTTTCACTTACAAAAAGGAAAATAGACCATGTTAAGATTTATACAACTGTAATATCTCAGAGTTAAGTAACTCACCATCTCTTGTGTTAGTGATGATATTCCACTTATTAACAAATAGAATAAACCTTTAAAATACCTATAAAAACAATATGAGAATAAGAGTTTGTGAAAGATAAGAAATTTAAGCCACTCTTTCTTTCCTTGTATAGCCAAAATGAGGAGGAAATAAGAGTACACCTTAGTAGTTCAATCTTACCTTTAGACATTTGTTAGCCATCCTAAGATGCAACAGTGCATGACCAATAAAACGATAAGATAGACACATGAATTAAAGCATATAAAACTATAATGACATCTTTATCCAAATGACATGACAAATGTTGACATGGCATCAACCTATTCAAGGTAGATCATGACTGAAATTTTTGTAGCCCTTTTCTACATTCTAGGAACTAAAGGGTAATTGTTATATGGTATTCTCTAAATCACAAAATATTTATCCAAGAAGCACCCCTTTAGAGATCTATGTCATCAAAACTAGTGACCAAGAATCACTTCATCTTATTCTAATATGATATCAAACTAGTAAAAGACATTGGTAGACTTTCTAACTCAAGGTATCGAGAAGACTTTCCTCTTAGCAAAGAATCTATTTAGAGTCTTTTACAGATATTTTCCTATTTCTCACTCATGATGACAAAAACAAGTTATCTTTACCTTCCTAATTAGGATATTTTTCATATTGTAAATATTTTCTTTTAATTTATTTCAAATAAAAATCAATCCTTATAAACATACTTGAACTAAGAATCCTCTTATTATCCTTCTTTGAATGCAAGTTCTCTTCAATGGTTTTAAAAATATAAAAGACTATCCTAAAGAGACAAAAAGAGAGACCATGATAACTAGAGACAGATACATTAGAACACATATTATTTAATGTAATAAATCTCTACCAGATATGTCTTAACTCATAGTTGCAGTGTGAAAATAAGTATTCTAATTATTAGATCGAACCATATTAAAAATTTGTTCTCAATATTCATATTATATAATAGTAAACGTTAAAGTCTTATAAGATTTGAATAATTGTTACCTTAATCTAATTTATGCAAAATTTTAAATTGTATGTATCAATTAGGGCTGGATTCGAAGTGAACGTATTCAGGCTCGTTTTTGAGCTCGCTTCGTTCGACAACGAAACGACACCATCGCCAGACGAATCGAACGCGAGGACGAACATTCATATCGAAGATTCGGTAAAACGAATACGAATCCAAACTGAGGTAGTGAATAGTTCGGTGAAAACCGAACTATTCGTTCAGTGGACGATACGCATTATTGAGGTTAGGATTTCTTCTTCTGATCTCTTGATTGTTGGGTTGAAATCTGTTGCTAGTCTCGACTGCGATTGATATATGGTTTCTTCTTCTGATCTCTTGTGTTTCGCCTGTGATTGGGTTGAAATCTGTTGCTTTGCTAGTCTCGGCTGCGACTAATACAGGGTTTCTTCTTTTGATCTCTTCTATTTCGCCTGTGATTGGGTTGAAATCTGTTGCTTTGTTGGTCTCGGCTGCGATTGATATAGGGTTTCTTCTTCTGATCTCTTTTGTTTTGCCTTTCGCCTGCGATTGTTGCTCTGATTCTTCTGAAAATGATCTACAGTGACGAACAAACATTGGCCCTCCTCGTTTGCCGAACACGAATCGCGATTCTTCACTGTATTTGTTCACCGAACACGAACCGAATACGAATGAAGCCCACCCAGCCAACGAAGCGAACCCGAACATACCCATGTTCGCATTCAGTTCGCTTCGTATCGAGCCCTAGTATCAATTTGTAATGAAAATTCATATCCTGAATTTTAACCTGAAAATTTGCAAAATAACCCCTCGAATATTCAAATGCAAGCAATGGCATTTTCATTTGAACATAAAAAAATATATATATATATAAATAAAATATCAAATAAAATAATATCAGATCAATACGTCTTTGCTTTAAACGTCCCCAAGAACCTTGGTGTCAACGAACCAGGTGGACCCACTTGTATATTTCTTTTTCTTAATTTTCCAAAACCAAAAACATATTTTATATATATATTGGTTTATTTGTTTTCTCAGCCGTGAAAGAAAATCTACACGTTTTCCTTCTACATATAAACAAACTAAAACCATATCCCAATTTCTCAAGTTTCCTTCAAATATCGGGCTCATTCACAACAAACGATTCATTTTCCTGATAAGTTTTTATTGCAAATTGTTTCATTTTCTTCAAGTTGTGGAACGGTGTTTGTTTAGCTGAATTGAGTGTTATTTGTTCTCTCTGAATTGGGATTTGTTTATTCTTGAAAATTAGTTACATATCCTGATTTGGAGAGACAAAAATGTTTCTTTTCTTGTGTTTTTATATTCACATTTGAGCTCAGAGGAGAAATCTGGAGCTTTAGAATTGTTTTCTAGGAATTAGGAGCCTACTGGGGATTCATGTGCATATTGTTTGTGGGTTTTGTAGTTTAAAAGCTTTACATTTGTGTCTTTTGTTTTCTGATTTTTTTTATTTATATTGTTTGATTGAGTTGTGAGGATCTGTATGAGGGTAAATACTGAGGCAAAACTAGTGGTTTGAAGTTATATTCGTGTTACTTGGCTCCTTTCTGGAGGTTCATGTAACATAGGTTGTTGGATTGGTGGTGTTAGTTAGCTTGTAGGAGAGCTTGGATTCAATTTGCCGATGGTCTTTAGTTTTTGAGGTGTTTATTTTGATTGGATAGTTAGTGTTCAGGCTTGAGTAGGTTGGCTTATTTGGGGTCAATTTTTTTTTTTTTGAGGGGTTCTTTGGTTTGTTGGATTAACAATGGAGAAGCAAAGGGGAAAGAAGAAGAAACAAACAGGTGGGCAATCAGGTGATGGTAGTGCAAAGCTAGGTACTAGACCTAAAGCTTACGACAAGGACATGTCAGTTTTCATTGCCATGTCTCAGGAATTGAAGGATGAAGGTAACAAACTGTTTCAAAAGAGGGACCTTGAAGGAGCTATGCTGAAATATGATAAAGCCCTCAAATTACTTCCAAAGAATCATATAGATGTATCCTACCTTCGGAGTAACATGGCGGCATGTTATATGCAGATGGGTCCCAGTGAGTATCCCAAGGCGATTCATGAATGCAATTTGGCTCTTGAAGTCACACCCACATATGGTAAAGCGCTTCTAAAGAGGGCTAGGTGTTATGAGTACTTGAATAGGTTGGATTTGGCATTCAGAGATGTTACTACAGTTTTGAATCTGGAGAAGAATAATGCTATGGCATTAGAGATTGCAGAAAGGGTGAAGAAAGAACTTGAGAGTAGGGGATTAAGGGTGAATGACACGGTGATTGAATTACCTCCAGATTATGTTGAACCTCCTCTTGGTTCTTTTGCACCGAAGGTGGTGAAAGAGAAGACAAAAAAGAAGAAGAGCAACAAATTTGAGCAGAAGAAGATGGAGGAGAAAACTGAAGAGAAGAAGGTTGATGAAAAGATTGAGGATAAGAAGATTGATGAAAATATTGTGGATAAGAAGACTGAGGATAAGGTGGTTGTGGAAGAGAAAATTACTAGTACAAAGGACGAAGTGCCAAAGAAGACTGTAAAGTTGGTGTATGGGGAAGATATAAGAGTGGCTCAGGTGCCACTTAATTGCAGTCTTATGCAACTTAGAGAGGTTATAAGTGATCGATTCCCAATCTCCAAAGCTGTCCTTATTAAGTACAGGGATGAAGAAGGTGATTTAATCACAATTACAACTGATGAAGAACTGAGATGGGCTGAAGCATTAGCGGAATCACAGGGTTCTGCCAGGATGCATATAGTAGATGTTAATCCTGTACAGGATCCACTCTATGAGAGATCTGAGAATGGGAACGCAGGAAAGGGCATGGCAGCAGAAAAGGAGTCTTATTGTATAGATGACTGGATAATTGAGTTTGTTCAGCTTTTCAAGAACCATGTTGGTTTAGATTCCGATACATACTTGAATCTTCATGAACTTGGCATGAAAGTATACACTGAAGCTATGGAGGATACTGTTACATCTGAAGAAGCCCAAGGCCTATTCAGCTGCGCAGCAGATAAATTCCAAGAGATGGCGGCATTGGCACTGTTCAACTGGGGAAATGTTCACATGTCCAGGGCTAGGAAGAGGGTTCACCTCACTGAAGATGCTTCAAAAGAATCTTTACTTGAACGGATAAAAACTGCATATGATTTGACACAAGAAGAATATATCAAAGCAGGAAAGAGATATGATGAAGCATTAAGAATCAAACCAAATTTCTATGAAGGTCTTCTAGCATTAGGTCAGCAGCAATTTGAGCAGGCAAAACTAACTTGGTATTATGCAATGAGTAGTAATGTTGATTTAGATACATGGCCTTCTACTGAGGTTATACAGCTTTATAATAGTGCTGAGGAGAATATGGATAAGGGCATGCAGATGTTGGAAGAATTAGAAGGACAACGCTTGAGTGGACTTTCCAAAGAAAAAGAGATTGATAACCTGTTGGGGAAAGTCGGGTTGGATGGTTTATTTAAAGATATATCAGCAGATGAAGCTGAAGAGCGGGCTACAAGCATAAGGTCCCAGATAAACCTCTTATGGGGTACCATACTCTATGAACGATCCATTATGGAATACAAACTTGGGCTCCCTACCTGGCATGAGTGTTTGGAAGTTGCAGTTGAGAAGTTTGAGCTTGCTGGAGCATCTCCAACAGATGTGTCTGTTATGGTGAAGAACCATTGTTCTAATGATCATGCTGTGAAAGGTAACACACAATTTACTAATTCAAAATCTTGTGGCAGATTGTACTAACATTTATGAAACCTAAGCAATACATGTGCTCAAATCTATCATTTCAGGTCTAGGGTTTAAAATTGATGAGATAGTTCAGGCATGGAACGAGATGTGTGAAGCTAAAAAGTGGCAGAGTAGGGTTCCATCATTCCGGCTTGAATCGTTACTCAGACGGCGAGTTTCAAAGCTTTATCATGCTTTAGAGTATGCTTGAACCCTCATTTTTTAAGCAGATTTTGAAGAGAAGAGGAAGAGGAAAATGTTGAAAAGACTCACTTCTTGTGCTCTGTTCTGTGGAATACCATGTATTGTGTTTTGAGGTAGGTAATGCTCATGCTGATTCAACTTTTTATTATACAGAAAAACTTTATGCATGATGAAATTCTGCAAACAGTATGATGCAAAACACTGTTTAAGTAGAGCTATTGTCATGATGCATGATAATGTATATTAGAACGCCATGTCGTGTTATAAAGAAGCTTTTATCTAGCAAATTGAGTTATAGTCATCTTTGCTCAGAAGCTGCTTATAACTCAGCTGTTTTATTGAAAAAAATGTTATAATTTAAATCTTTGATCAGCTTCTGCTTTATCAAGTAAGATGCATTGCCTATGAATAATCTTATTATGGTGTTTTTTGAAGCTATGTTTTTCTAATATCCTACCATTTATTTTTCAAGCAAAAATTTGAGTTTTCTACAAATCGCATGATGAGTTATGTATTGAGAAAGTATTATTTTATTAAAAAAAAGAGAAAACATACAGAATAGAGAAAGCTAGGATATGAGAATCTCCTAGTCAACATTTCATTTCTATGTAGCTCTTTTTTTACATGTTTTGTCATTTGCTTTTGATCTACAATGGTGCACTCTTATTGAGCTGGAGGATAATTGAAAACTATGCGGCAACAAATAATACTCCTATTTATAAAGTGCTTTATTGCTAGGTTCAAACTATTTTACAATTTGAAGGTTCTCAATCATATGACACTGTTGCAAGATCAAACTGAATAAATGATTGGCCCACAAAGGAACCAATTAAAGTAATTGGTTAAGAGTGAAAAGATGCCTTTTAATTCTTCTAGGTGGCTTATTTCTTGTTAGCCTCTGTGTATCCGTATAGAGATGATTAAAATTTACAAAAATATGCTGAGGTGCTTCTTTCTTTTTGTTTCTCTTTCCTATGTTTAAGTTTTGGTGGGGAAAAGGCTATTAAATATTGAATTATATGGAACCACTACTTCAATATCTGTGAAGGTCCAAACAACATAATGGTTGATGTTTATCACTTAAGGTATGTTTGGTTGGAAGTAATAAGAGATTGTTTTAATAATCTATCTTTTATTACTAATATTATTTTAGTATCTATAATATTGTGGCAAATAATATAGGAGGTCTTCTAATTACCTTTTTTTCCTTGGGTATTAATAAATTTAGTTTAAAATATTAAAAACATTTAGGTAAAATGATATCATAACACTCTTTTATTACCACCAACTAAACATAATAATTATATATACTTACTAATTTATCCAAATACATTATTCTTTTATACTTGTTAATCTTTAAAGTAATATATCTTTATAATAATCTTCCAACTTTGGTAATAAAAAATTCCCCAAATCAAACACACCGAGAATTTAATTTAGCTATTCTAGAAATATGCCTCCTTAAAAGAGATGGGGCAGGGTTGTATCATCTATTCTTAGAATTCAGTATATTTTTACTTTAACAAGATTCCCTTGGTAGAGTCAAGTCCATTTGTAAACAGAGAACAATTATTGTCTCAGAATATATGATAAACATATGATCCTGAGCACTAATGATGCTTTCTTACTCTGCATCTAGCTTCATATATCAGCTTCAGAAATCTATCTCAATTTCTCACTTCAATCTGTTTGCTAAAATGTTTTATCTTTCATGCCTCTTTATGTATTGTGGAGAACCATTTATCTACTATGCAATTAGTCCATGTTGCATGCTCCTTTGTGTAGCCAAATGCTAAAAATAATTTGATTTCCATGTGTTTCAAAATGGTTGCTATATTATCTACAGTGTTCTCGTCTCCTCTGGTCTGTGTTTGTTTTTATTTTGTTTCTTTGTTGTCGTTTTTAGATAAATCCCATATTTGATGACATTGCAGCAACAAATTTCTAGTTAGTGTTGTGACCTTGGCTTATCTGTTTTTCACAGGTTTTCTTGGCTCTTTGACTTTAGGTTCAGGCTTTCAGCTTCAGCATTGTACTGTTAGATACACAAAAGAGGACAATTTTAGATCTGGGTTTCCATTTTGTAATCTGTTCGTAGACAAGATTAAACGTTTTTTTTTTTCACATACAGGAGGAGACAAGATGAAGTAGCAGGAATTTTTCTTTTTTATTAATTTCTGCCTTCACTATTGTCAGCCTTAAAATTAGCAGAATATATGAATTTGTAATTCATTTTAGAGATTACAATAATGTATACGTGCCTTGATAAGTTGGATTTCGCCCAAGACACCCTTATTTTACATATTTTGGAATTGATTTTCTGCTTTTTCGAAAGTTTTGATTGCAGATTTCTGGAAGTCGATTCTCTTAATCAAATTTGGTAAGATTTTAGTTTCATAATCTAGAATTGAAGTCTAACCTCAGAATGCATTTCATCTGTTTTTCATCCATGTCAAGGGCTTGGGTTCGGTGCATGGAATTTGGGATAAAGAATCCTTGAAAATATCTTAGTTGGTTTGTTAAAACTTCCCTTAGCAAGCCTATAAATTGTTTCCCTGAATCCTCAATATCGGAATTCTGGCATTCTTACATATGTGAACTGTTCTTTCACACCAAAATTCTCAACAAAGATTGAAAGTAACTTAGAAATTTGTAACTCAAACCATCAGCACATTTATCATTTAGTACTCTGAAAACCACTTCAGGGTACACAATGCAGTTTGCTGCAAAGTGTCCTCCTATGTGCAACTTTTTACAGTAACAAATTCAGAATCAACAGCAAGCCATATATACATATCTGATCCGTCCATATATTATAGGTTGTCTAAATACTTGTCACTTTCCACCATAGTCCCCCATGCTCGTAGTACACAAGTATTTTTAAGTTATTAACCTGTACATAAAGCAAATTGAGTTGAAGGCGGGCCATTAACAATCATCACTCCATATCTATTCTGGCCGGTAATTTACAAGATTAGGGAGGGAAGTTATCTGCAGTTTCTTGATTTCAGATGCTGTCACCTTGCAGGATTCCAGAGATAATGAGCGAAGATTCTTTAGAGGCTTCAGATACTGCAGCCCTTCATTGGTTATTTGAGAACTTGAAACATTTAACGATACCAATGCAGTCAGTCCTGGATTGACATTGAAAATTGAAGACATTTAAATAGAGATTCAAAATTATTTATGACAAAACTCGTACAGAATCTATTGCAGGACCCCATTGTGATGGTATTAGTAAGGTGGACAGATTATAAAGGAGGGCAAAATCTCTAATAGAAAGCAACAAGTTATTTAACATAAATATCAGCGCCGTTTAGGAGAGTAACTTTCTACAACTACAGTTGTCTGTCTTTGGGACCATCATGAATCTTGGCTCAAATTGTTTTTGCTTTTTTGTTTTTCTGGGAAACAAAAGAATTGCATTCAAACTACAAAAAAAAAAAAAAAAAAAAAAATCAAAAAAATCAAAAAACAAAAAATGGACAAGCTAACCACAAATAGATGTAGCTTTCCCCTACAACCTGAGATATGCCATACATTATAAAAAGTATTAAACCAAACAAGAAAACTTAATCTGAGGTACAAGCTTTTTGATTGAAAAAATCATTCATCTGCTATTCTCAACTGATGTTATCTTTATCAAAAAGGACCCATCACATCAATGAATTATAAATGGAATATGGCTTCTAAGCAATACCACAAAAAGATGAGATATGAAATTCGATCATGATATATTCATCCTGACAAAAAATTAGATATGTATTTTATCATATTATGTATTGAAAGCACAAGGGCTACACCTCAGGTAGAGCGCTTTGTTTACACATTGGCCATTTTTTTTTTCGAAAGATTCATCTTACACCCAAAAGATTTTGGCATATATTTCAGAGGTAAAAAGATGAGTTCAAATTGTTTTAAAAAGTAAAAAACGGTCATTTTCATGGATTTCTCCAGGGTTTGTCCTAATTATTAGTAAATCCTCTCATCCAAGAAACAGAAAATCGCCTATGGTGAAGATGCTTCACATAAATTTTTCAAAACTCAGATAAGTTTATGATCATTTGAAAATTGTATGGGAGATTTATGTCACTTAAGCCAAAAACAATTTCCAACAATAAACAACAAAAATCAGTGACAGTGTAATGGAAACACATTTTTCAAGAATCTCGTTTAGAAGTCATGAGAATGATACAAGTCAAACCTAAACCTCATAGTAGAGTTATAAGGAATTTGATGTAATTTCTCTAATATTTATATCATTCTCTCTTGCAATTGATAATAACTTTTCTATTTGAACAAAATAATGGATTTCCTCAAATTTTCTATTAAGTGTTGTTTCTTTTTCCTATTTACTTTTTTATTTTCTAAATGATCACTAAGTAGACTTAAAATATATTTATCATATAAATTGATATGAAATGCAATGAAAAACTGGTGTAAAGCAAAGAAAATTTTTACTAAAAATCTGGAAAACAAAGAACAAAATCGAAGGTCTGAGTTTTTGTTTCCATAGCTGTTTGGCATTTCTGTAATTGTGCAAAGAAGTTGGATATACAATTGTCTAAAAACAACGTGAAAGGTCTAACCAACAGAAGCCTTCAAAAGCTGGTAAATTTTTAACTCAACCCCTCATTTAGTATTTAAGTACTTTTCTCTACTTCTAGCCTACTAACAATAATTACCTAATCTAGGCGGCCAAGACCAAGTTTTAAAAATTCTACTGCTACACATAAAAGTTGGATATCAAATTTGTATTCCAACCCATGTGATAGTTGATTTGACAAGTCAATTCACTTATCCTTTAAGGAGATACTACCAAATCAATTGCTACATGGGCTGGGGTAGGAATTGAGATCCCAACTTTGTATATGTAGCATTATTGTTTGAAAAGTAAAAATAGACTAGGAAATAATCAAAACTTAATCAGAAAGTAAATCAACCCACAAAACAAAATTCACTCATATTATTAAAATAGGAAAGAAAATAAACCCTAGAGATATTATTAAATCCCTAAATCTCTAGGCTGTCCTGCAATTAAGTATCAAAGTAATTTTGATTCTATATAACAAGTTTAGAGACAGGATAAACAACTGGAACCTAGTACAACTATGTTGCCAAAACTGATTGTGCATAAATATATAAAAAATGGTTAATATATGACATATACCATACAGCAGACTCTATTATGACTGTGAGCCATCTATCAGCCTGGAATAACAAATCACTTTTGTTCCAACAAGAGGTATACCAAAAGCATAAATTTTGAGCAAGAAAGGTAGAACACACCAGAAATCATTTCCAAGGACTTGTTTGACAGATCATAATTTTGTGACAGGTTCAACAGCTTCAAGGAGGCAAGTTCCTTAATATTCTTCAGACCAGAATCAGTTAAACCTCCACCACATATTTCAAGGGATTGGAGGTTCTTGAAGCCTGCTTAGCATGAAAGTAAAGAGACTTCAGAATATATAAGCAACATTCGTTTGCAATGCAGACTGGAAAGAATATCAGTTCTGCAGTCTCTTTCATATTTATACTACTATTTCTCTAAAAAGGGAAAGATGAGTTATTTAGGGAAACAAAAGGCTACTAAGAAAAAATCCAAACAGCCAAAAGATGAAGTCATCTATAGCTCAAGTGGGAAAGGATCTTTTAACATACATCGTAAACTCTTTGTTCCAGAGTCTGAAATGCGTGCCCCAAATAGATCCAGATTTGTCAATTTAGTCAAAGCTGCATCGGCAAAATAAGAAAAATTAGATATTAAGAATGTATCTGCAAAAGAGCAATATAGACTTCTTGATAAGGCAAAGCATTATACAAAATAAAAATGTAAAGAGAGAAGTAAGTCCAAAGGAGCAATATTTGTTAAATTAAAAATCCATTTTAACTTCGAGCCAAGCTCTTTAGGAAGAACTAAAGCATGCTTCATCAGATTCAACAAGAAGTTCTCATGAAAAATACTTCATCAGGCTCAACTGGATGTTCCAATAAACATACAAATCTATCAAAAGATTGTTGGATCATATTATTATCGTTGTTGATAGTTATAACTTTTGAATTGAGTCATAAAATAGTATTATAATTAATTTAACTAAGTGGACTTGAGTTCAAATCCCACCACTACAATTTAAATTATAAAAAAACTATGTTTGTCATTTTTTTTTTTTTTTTAGTTCTGCCGGAATCACGCACCAGGGTGTTTTTTTTTTTTAAATTTGCAATAAAATGTTTAAGGCAAAATTTTAAGACAAATAGAAAAAGAAGAGGGAGAAGTCCCCGGGAGGGGGGGAAGGGGAGGTTGTTGGAGTGGGGAGGATGGGTTGGTGTGGGGGTGTGGGGATTCTGTGGTCAACCTGAAAAAATAAATTAACATGTTAAGCAGTATACAAACAGCATGAAATCTCTTCCCATCATAGAGATACAATACATAAATATTAAGTACCTCAACCACAAGATATCTCAACTTAAACAAAACCAGGAAAAAAAATTTCTACCAAGCATCAATTTCGATGCATAATGCAGGCATGGTGCACGGAATTATATATGAAAATTGCTTACTTGTCAGAACTGCAAGCCCGGCATCTGTAACACTACGTACATCCAGATTAAGAGATCTAAGAGATGTCAATCCAGACAACCTTTTCAAACCACTGTCAGTTACCAAGGTAAATGACAGATTTAAGCTCTCCAGATGAATCAGACCTAAGAATAGGAAATTGCATAAATCAGCCCATCACATGGCCCACATCAAACAAAATAAACATTCACTAAAATTCAAACAGAGATGATCAACTGAAAAAATCACCAACGTGCCAGATGGTATATTTCTCCATTATTCACTATCAGTAAAACAACTTAAAGCATGACAAATATTAATAACTTCAGCCTGCACAAAATGTCCCCGCTTTAAGACATGTACATTGTAAAACAACCATGGTGACATAATGACAGTAAGATATCCAAACCAATGCACCTCAACTGATAAATCATTCTATCATTTCTTTTCTTATGTCAATATAAAAAGAAAAAAATAAATCATGTTTAAACAACAATTCCTGTAAGATGAAACAAATTATCTCAGTTTCAGCATTCTCTTGGCATACCAGATAGATGGCAGAGACCATTGCTTCCAACTTCTGTATCAGACAGCTCAAGATTTTTCAAGAGTGTAAGGCCTGAGCAGATGAACCAAACAAGCAAAAATTATTATTTGATGTAGATTATTACAAACCTTTCTCTTTCATTTAAAAGCCAAGCAAGCACTATCACCAAAATATGCACTATTGATTGCTTTCAGGTAGTATAAGAAGCATGTTAATGACGGAATTGTATTGATTATACATTCTACTTTATTTATCTATGCTTCATAGTACTATCCTGAAATCTTACAGAAAGATAAAAGATACTATTAGCTCAAGAAGGCAAACACAGGCATAAATGTATAAAGATAAACCACTCAATAACACAGCAGACAACAGAATGAAAAGAGTTAAATTAGTTTTAAAACAAAAATAAAACAAACCTGTCAAATTAGCAAGCCCTTCATCACCAATCTTACACGAATCCAAGTTCAAGCTCTCCAGATTTGTTAAACCTGAAAATAATTAAATTCGATTTGGATAAATGGGATATCTAGATAAAGCTCTCTATCTTTAATTTTATCATCTGTGTTAAAGTAAAGTACTTACTACCTTGACTATCATTTGTTCTCTATATTCAAATTCAAAACATACATAATGTCATGAAACTTTGAATCTTTCATATATATGAAATTATGATACTCTGCACATTAAGCGGGATGTGCTCAGTCACAGAAATCATAACAATACAACATAATCGCTCCATAGGCTTCATGCAGATGAAGAGTCCCATCCATAGAGATGAGTTGAAGTCCAGATGGTACTGCCACAAAACCCAGATCCCAGCTGCCTTGAAAGTGAAGGATCTCAAAGGCC
Source organism: Anacardium occidentale (assembly GCA_026122585.1). Taxonomy (NCBI): domain Eukaryota; kingdom Viridiplantae; phylum Streptophyta; class Magnoliopsida; order Sapindales; family Anacardiaceae; genus Anacardium; species Anacardium occidentale. Next base: position 243,773 of record JAJEJH010000016.1, read on the forward strand.
CTAGTGAGCTGAGCGTCTTTTTTACAAGGAGAGGCACAAACTGGAGCCAGAATCACAAAAAGCAGATGGGTCATATTCCCCATGGGTTAAGGTAGATAGCTAGAGAGAGCTTTTGAAGCTAGCTTTTTCATGTGCAAGGTATTGGTAATTCAACCACTCCCCCACGATCTTTCTCAAAACAAGAGGCTTGGCTAGCTGTTCACTCTCCGATGTGACAGCAGATCTTGATGATACAAGTGAGAGATTATGGATGGTGATTAAGATTTTACAGCAAATATATGTTAGAGTGAAGGATCTAGGTGACTCGAAGGAGAAGGAAATAAGGAGCACAGGTGGCACACAAGGGCATTTATGAAAACATGGATACATGGAAAGAATAAGGGTGGGATTGAGAAAGAGAGAAGCAAGGAAACGTGGAACATGGCAAAAACATAAATAGGAAGTTATGAAATGAGCACATTGTTAGGAACCTGTCAAACTCTACCAACAATTAATTGGAATAATCAACCAATACCAGTGTCAACAAATAAGGAAGATAAACTATATTTGACAATCACAAAATATTACTGGCCCAAATACAATAACACTCCAGCAAAGGACCCTTCTCTTATCTAGAAATCAAGAGGCTAGACTTTCTTTACTTCCACTAGCATTCGAGTGGCTAGCTCTCTCCCTCAATTAGCCAAAGATAGCCCAAAAAAACCCAATTTTGTCCCTCTTTTCTACTTCCTGATATCTATTTTACACTAGCTCATTTCATGACTATTCATGCATGTTTTCGTCATGATACATGTTTATTACATTTACTTTCCTTGTTGACTCTGAAATTGGTTGATTGCTCCAATTAGTTGTTTGAAGAGTTTGTTGAGCTCCTAAAACTATACATGTCACAAAAATGATAGTTATAGGCTTCAGATATTGCAAGAAGACTATTAACTAATAGGAAAAATGATCATACTAGGCATTTGAGCAAGAAATCAGCTACAATTATAAATTCCAATACTTTCAGTCACCAAACAGGACATCCGCATATTTCAATCCTAAGTCCATTATCCAATACTAGGAAACTTTATTAGAATGACTACATTCACATACATAATCCTAAGAATTTGAATTTCTACACATTATTATAACCTGAAATGGGCTTAAGCTTATTTAACAACCATCAGAAGCATGCATTTCTACTTTCAGATGTCTAGGTCTAACAAACATTGGATTCAGAAGATGAGGATCACAGCGGAACAATCCCAGATAGGAAACTAGACCTTGTACACAAGATCCTTCAAACTGCTAATGTGAAGTAGGAATAACCACTGCGAAGTGGTACCAGATTCAAAATCACCCTTTTCAATTCTTTAATGGAAGAAAGAATCAGATTATGACGATCAATACTTTGACCCTCCACAAAATTTCTGCCATCTGCATTTCTCTTTTTTTGTAAGAAGTAAAATTTCTCCTTAGGCACAAACACTAAATTGATCTACCAATCTTTAGCAATTTGATTAACGAGTTAATGAGTAAAATGAATTTTGAATGTGGAATGGTCAAAACCTTCAAGAATTAAATTCATATCACCTCCCTTAGACTGATGTCACATGTTAACATAGGTTATAAAATAGAATCTATACGGATTTACACAGTAGTGTGTGTGTGTGTGCGAGATTAGGGAATACCTTTTAGATGCACCAAGCAAGCATCCGTTATATTGTTGAATGCCAAGCTCAATAGTTTCAAGTTTTTTAGTCCTGCAGATATATAGACATTAGGGTAATAAGAGAGAACAATTTTTTTCCTACATAGCACCAAATACAATTAAAAAATTACTTACCAGAAAACTTGTCACATCCATCATCTGATATATCACATCTATCAAGATTTAAGCATTCCAGGGCTTCAAGAGCTACAAAAAGATGATTTACTTCAAAAAAATCAAAAGGAAAAATTTGAATAAACTTCTAAACCCCCTCTAACATATAAATAAAAAAAAAAGGGATCTAACCATTAAGATGATATATTTGATAATGTTATAAACTTAATATGTCGTGACAGATGAAGTATTTCTAAAGATATTCCTTTCTCACCTTCAAGCTCATAAATTTTGACAGATGAAGGATTATCACAGGTACATTTTAACAGGCTCAATCATTCAAGGCTCAAATTATTTATCAATAATCAAAAATGCCTCCAAAGGTTTAAAACAAAAAGAAGAGCCAAGGAGAAGTTGACCTGAGATTGAGTTCAAACATGCAGCAGTAACACCACATCCTTCCAAGTTCAATGAAATAAGCTTGCAAAAACCTGGCATACACAGATGAACATCCAACAGTCAGCCTTAAGTTGGTCTGTACACAGGACTAAATCCAATGACTAGCAAGCATCCAACTATGAAAAATAGGCATTCTAACATAATCAAAACAGTTTAAAATCCTGGATGAATGGATCACTAAAGAGTACTTTCTACGAATTGGAAGTTAAAAGCCTCAAGTTAATCTATACATACATATATAAGTTTATGACACAGTAATAATTCATTAGGAAGCACTCCATAAACCAAAAGAATTAAGATAGTCAACTTCGGAACAATCTGTTAAGAGTAGATGCTCTAGTGCCAATTATTTTGGCTTGTTTGTTTCATTTTTGTATCATGTTTACCCAATTGATAAAATAACATTCTTTATCTATTTGTGCATATGCATGTTATATAAATGTTAAAGATGAATATCCTTAAAATGGTAGAACCGTTAAGAAAGAATTAAACATGTCAAAATTATGAGGACCCTATGAGTATATTTGGTAATAATTATAAAAACGTTTGTAGTCATAGTATTATCCTAACCAAAGGCACAAATAATAAAAAAAGACTATCATAGTGTTAAACGACACTATTGAAAGATAGCGATGGATCTCATATGTTAAGGTTGTTTAATAACAATTTTGTGCAATATATAGATGCTTGTTGACTGTAAGTCCACAGACTAATATTTACATAGAGAACAAAATCTTTAATAAACGATGGTATATATGATCCTTAAATTTAAGATCACTAGAGCACCAATTGGCGTATTTTGATTACTTTATGTAGTCCTTAAGTTAGGGCTATCTGATCGTTAATTATTGGCTGCATTGTAAAGTGTACAAAGGCTATGGTGGATTAACATAGAATTCATTTCTCTGGAGTACAAGAGAAGATAACATCATTTGACGGATGACAATAACCACTTAAATTTGTGGCCACAATAGGACTAAATTGTCACTCAATCCAATGTCCTCCAGTCTCTGTTACAAAAATGAGATAATACAACTCAAGAGTTATTTTGAGGTAGACACTACTTTTGTACCTCAAACCTTGATAAGATATTGGTTAATGAAAGGATTCGATTGCAAGGTAAGCATATCGTTGACAGGTTTATATCTTTCACAACTCTTTGTCATTTGGGTAGCCATAATGACTTCCTAAAGGCTAATCTTAGTCTGTAAATAGGGGATTGATAGATTTTAGATCAATTGCAGTTCTACTCACTGCCAACATGACGGAGAACCTATGGGTCACAATAAGGAGTTGAATGCAAGATTTAGAAACTATGGGTTGTATCAAGTGAATCACATCATGTTTCCAGAATGGTAATTTTGACCTCTATAAAATTGCTGAACCTAAGTGAGATTTATTCTAACTTTAGGGACCAAATTGTGATAACTCAATAATAGAGAGAATAGTGATATTTGCGAGTTGACTAGGGTTTGACCTAAGGCGAAATAATTTAAGGTTAAAGAACACCCATTCCATCAATAAACCCTTGTTCTCTCATATAATTTCTCCACCTCGGACACGCTAGTAGACATCCAAAGTTCCCTATCGACTTCTCTCATCTTCAAGGATCGATCCATTGCTCCGGTGTGGACTTTTCGAACCGTTCTACCCTTGAACGGACAAAGTAAGAACTTAACATAGATAAGTTCCAAAGTGAAGGAGCCAGCAACGAGTGTAAGTACTCCAAATACTATCTATTTGATTTAACTACACATTAAATCCTCTAATCTGATCTTGGTGTTAATTCAGGTGAGCATTCATGTTTTAATATGTTTTCCACTGCCATTATATGATATTTTGATCTTGAATTTCCATAACAATCATGGTGTGGCTAAGGCCATCAATTGGCAAGCATTTCTCCTTTGGTCATTTTCTATAATCATTATAAATAAATTGCAACCTTTTTAAATTTAAAAAAATAGGCACAATAAATTCACAAAGTCATCAAGCTGTCTATAAAAAGCATTTACTGAACAATTAGTACATTGTCAGGATCAGGCTGGCCATCTCAATAATGTAGGAAATCAAACAAAAGACTACTTGTCAATTTAGCTTGGACATCATGTTAGGGTTTAGCTTACAAGGACAAGGATACGAAAAGTAGTGTATCTACCACAAACTTTCTCTAATCTCAATATATATTATTGAAGCTTTCTATAATATCCTTACATAAACCTAATTTGACTTTCACACAAACAATAAAGATCAAAAGTAAATGGTATGAAGCAAACAGTAAGATAAAGCTCATGAAATGAAAGAAACAATTCTGTGAGTCATAAGCATACAATGAAGATAAAAGCAACAATGCTCATGGTCTTCAAAGATGAAATAAAAACTAAAAAATAATTAATTGAAGAAAACAGAAAAATACCTCTTAAATAAGAAATTCCAAAATCTGTGATGTTACAATTGGAAATTTGTAACTCCTTCAGCTTAGTAAGACCTGACACAAGTGTGAAATTAGAAACTAAATACATTGGCCAAACATAAAAAGGAAGAGACAAATTCAAGCAAAATTCACTTGGTCTTCAACAATAAACTTAAAATATGTTATGAATCACTTCTGAATAAAATAGAACACACTATTTTGGAAAAAAAAATATACCAGCTGAGTAAATCTGATTAATCTTGTAGGACCCATAGGACTTTTCCCCGTTCCTTGGAGACTAGATTCTTGATTTCTTAACTTGAACAATATGGAAATTGAACTTTCTAGTTACCAGTCCATTTGGGAAGTGTCTCACTTAATAATTCTATGGCAGACACCAGGCTTTAAGAGTTAGATCTTGAGGAAGTTTTTTATTGTACATCATAGTCTGATAAGTTGACAAAAGATTCATTGTACCATTTGATTTCAGCAAAGATGATTTGGAAGCCAATATCCACAGTTAAGTTCAAATTTTACCATGGCCAATTAACTTGGTAGAAATACCACATAAGATTTTCCAAAAGAAGTGAAAGTAGTTCTGTCCCTGCCTAGTGTGTTGAGAGAAAAGATAAAAATAACTAAATAAATAAATAATGTGCAGAGCATCAATCATCAGTCAACAAAGGCAACATAAAGTGAATAGTCCAGCATATTCTATTCTTTATTCAAAAATCAAAGTATAATTATAAAGAAAGAACCACAGATTCCTCGAATGCTGCATATTTGCATCTATCCAACATAAAAAATTAGAGGTCTGGTGACATTTCAACATTCAAAAAGAAGCACTAATTATCCAAAGGTGGAATTCGTAAATGGAACAGCTTAATTTTAGATAATTTGAAATATATTTCAACAAGTACCTGCAAAGGACTTTATGTCCAAATCTGTTACACATTTACAACACTTGATATTTAGGGACTCAAGTTTCACCAAACCTGTAGCAAAATATAAAACAATAATATTAACTTACACTTTTGTGCAACTGAAATGAGCCTGATCAACATGCTAACATAGCAAGTTAATGAAAACCATGAAATATAAATCATAGTTTGCATCTGTTCCTAGTCACATTATGTTGAAAATAAAATGAAATAAAAGAGGGGAAATAAATATAGAGATACATTTTGGCCATCCACAATAAACTCTTAGTCACCAATGAATCTGCCTCCACTTTCAAAGGTAGTTTATAGGTTTAAAACCTACTGAACCAAGAAAGTAGACCATTTAGCAACTAAGGAACACCAAAAAAGATATGAAAATGCTAGATGTTTTCTCTTTACTATTCTTTTTTTTTTTTTTTTTTTTTTTGGGTTAAAGAATTTAATTAAAAACAAAAATTAAATACAAAACAAAAGAAGTTGAAAAAGTCAACCGTTAAGGTAAAATATAGCTATTACAATTCTCAATCAAAAGTTCCTAAATTATCTAACAAAAGCACCACAATTCTGTCAATAGAAATGACTGGAAGGTATTTAAAATTGCTAGAAGCCAATGCCCAAAATGATGCATTAATCTTTTGCGGGAAATCTTAAAAATTCTTCTACACCCTTTCAACAGGAAAAAAATAAACGAAATTTTGATACGATGCAATTTTCATAAAACCAAAGCATCCTACCTACCCCCAAAGCACAAAGTCTGTTGGTGTATAAAGAACCACATACAGCATAAATCAAACAGCATTCCTAAAAAGCTATATCAAAACTTTTATCGCTATAGGAAGTAAGAAAGAAATGAAAAAGACAATCCATACTGGTGTTACCCATCACAAACCAAAAAGGAAATAAACAAACAAACATTTGATCATCATCTTTGGAACAAATAATGTGTCTTGATTTCTCCAAACACCAAGCAAGTGCTTGAATCTTACTTGGAAAATTTGTTAATTAATTGACATAGAAAAAGAGCTTATTCTTTACAAAGGCCGAATTTTTTCGGAATATTTAACCAGTACATCAAAGAAACATGAGTTTCCACTTAACTTGGCAATAAACTTTACAGCTGTCATCACCAGAAATTAACTGACATGGAACAAACCTTTAAGATGACCAAACCCTCCATGAATCCCTGAACACCTCTCCAGATCCAGCTTTTCCAGGTTCACTAAGTGGGAAAAGGCACGCATCCCTTCGGCAGTGATACCATCGGTCTTTTTAAAACTCAAGGATGTCAAGTTCAAAAGACCTAAAGAATGAGATTACATAATTATTCACAGTGCCACACCAAAAATAATAATAACCAGTAAACAAAATTAAATGACAACTCCAGAGATAATATTTTAAAATGAGGGTAGCACAAAAGGTTTACTAAAACTTTAATTTTCATCCAAGCAACAGCATATCACATCAAACAACATGAAAGGCAGGATTATTATCCACCTAGTTACTAACTGTATACTACTAATATACAAGGAATATTAACATCCAGATGGCGATAGACACATTCAGAAGGTGGTGGAACACTTATTGCAGCTTAAAATTTGGCTAGAAAGCCTTTTCTTCTATTACGTCAACAAGCACGCAACTAACCATAATTATTCTGTATTTGGTTATTAACCATCAATGAGAAGCAGCTCTTAAATAACTGTTTAAGAGAATCTACAAATATAAACTCCCAAACATTAACCCGATGCAGCATAGCTGACTATTAGATGCTTGATCATAATTACATGATGGAAATGATATCTACAAACACATCACAAAATTTATAAACACACAGAAATCAAGGAACGACATAAAACATCACGAACCACATTAACCAAATAATTAATAGTAAAATGGCCATCATAATAAAAATGAAATAGTAACACAACAATTTACACTTAAAAGAAAAAAATAGAAAAAATCACCACTAATATGTTTCAGTCCAAGTTCAGAAATTTTGTCACAACAGTTAAAGGTTAATGCTTGGATGTTGGTACAATCTTTTAAGAGACCCAACCCAGTATCTGTGACATCAGAACCAAAAAGATCAACAGAGAGTAAAGATGACCCCTGTGAGGCAATAACATTCATCCAACTATCCTTCACTCCAGGATATTCACCCAACAAAACATCCTGCAATGAGGACACAGAAATCTTATAAATTGAAGCCTCCATCAACAACTATAATTACTGGAAAAGCTCAATTATATTCAGTACTTCAATGTTCAAACCACCCACAAAGTATTACCTGTAGAGCACAATCTCGGAAAGCTTCCACAGAAGCATCAGTAAGACCATGAGAAATTATCAATTCATTGAAGATTAGTTGGCTTATATCTCTTGGCAGCATTGAGAATGAAGTATATTTATCGATATCCTGTCACGGTTAAAAAATGTAAGAAAAGCACATGCAAAAACAATCCTCAACCAACCATGCCCAGGGAAAGCAAGAAAGTACCTCACATATTTTATATATGCACAACTCCATGAGAGATGGACAACTAACTCCCCCTGGCTTAGTTTCCATTGCAGGGTGAGGAAACGAGCTCCGCAACCACTTGGAACTGCAACTTCTCAAATACAATCTGGAGACCCCTCTTTGTATACCATCTTCAACGACCTGTTGATCTCTTTTCCTTGAACAAATTCCCCCCATCGGAGTTTAATCTCTCAAATTATCAATTGATCTCAATAAATGCAAAGAAGAATGAATTACAATGCATTTTAGAACAAAGCATCCAGCTGTATTACCCCTACTTCACCTGCAGACTAGAAAAGTGGCACTACTGAAAGTGAGTTCTCTAATCCAAAATCAAGTTATTAACAAAAAAAAAAAAAAAAAAAAACACCAGTATCTACCATGCAATCTGTACAGATAAATAAATTAATGAATTGATGTAAAAAGAAAAAGGTAAATTGGCCCAGAATCCATTACAAAACATGGATTCATACTCAATCAAAACTTTTTAATCAAACATATAGTTATTTTCAACCACTAAATATTCATAAAAAATAAAATACAATAAATTAATAAAGACCCAGAATCCGCAAAGACAACAAATCATTTTGCTGCAAATAAGCCAAGGAGAGGTGAGAGGTAACTTCCTTAAGGTGCTTGCTTACACATACAAAGGGGGAAAAAACCCAGATGAATAAATAGAAAGTATGTAAATGACAAACATGGACCAGAGTTGGAAGTGCGCGAAAATACTGATAACTAAAAGGAGTTGAGAGATGGCGGTAACAATCTCACCCACTTGAAACAAAGGACTTATCTGATGAGTGATCACTCACCCCACAACCGTTTTCTTTTTTGGGGTGCTCATTACAATACAAAGACAATGTATTGAATGATTCGATAACAAGGGAAGGGAGCAGGGTGCAGCAGCAGTCTAGCATAGTAGTGGGAGTGTAACCGTTTGATGGATGAAACGTGGAAATCCAAATAGGTGATGATCAGATAAGATAGGAAAAAGTGGGCCCCAGTTCATCCGTCAAGCGCTCCGTGCGCTAGGCTCCAGCGGCAGAGGAGAAGAGACGTTTATGATAACAAACAATGAAAAATGCTGCGTCGCTTAATTATTTAATTATTTACTTGGATTACACCATCAATTATTGTAATAAAATATGCCTTAAAGACTTAAACCAACATTCCCACCCGCCCCGCCTGCCTACATGGAAAATTATGTCATGTTTAGCGTCTTACTGACAAATAAGAAAGAAAGCGAGATCCTCGATATCATTCACGGATATCTAGTCGACTCCAAAGAATATAATAATTTTCACGTTCATATTATAAAATATAAAAGAAAATAAAGCAAAATCCAACCCGTCCGTCAATATAATCTGATGCCATTAACATTAAGCATGAAGATTGACCACAAATGGAAAATAGAATGGGCGCTGATGTACAGGTGGGAATTTCTTGCAAGAAATAGTCAAGAGTGAGTTTGTAACTTGCAAGCATAGAAATAGAATCTAGGTGCTTTCTTGTCTAACTTTCCAACCAAACCATCCGGCCCCCCATTTCCTAAGAAGTTATTATGGGAACAAATCAACCACCACCATCAACAATATTTACATTGTGCAATGTAGAAACATCCAGTCGTCTCGCATAGCAACTAAATTAATTCACAAAAAAGAGATTGTACAAGAATTGAACAGCCTTTGGTAACAACAAAAACAAGCAACAATCATTAAACTGTTGATGCTAAAGCTCACGTATGACACTGATCATATGTTACAATGCACATGATTCTCAGCTGTCAATTGTCGCCTATGTTATATCATCAAGATATAAGAGAACGCCCGGAACTGCGTCCAAGACCAATACCCAGGCCAACCGGGATGCTATCAGATTTAGGCTTACTAGAGTTACCATGGCTGCAATGGGAGGAATGGACATGTCCATGCCTGTGTCCGTGTCCGTCACTATGACCATGACCATGACCATGACCATGATGTGTGCTGGTGTTCTTGGTATTCACATTAATAGCAACATGGCCATTACCATATCCATTACCATTTGCATGATGCATATGGCCATCTCCATTTTGCAAGTTGGAATTTCTTGACATTTGCATCATTCCAATCCCTTCAGACTCACCAGAATCTTCAATCAACTCCACATCTTCGTTGTAGCCATTAATTAGGAAATCAGAACAGTTCTTCCTACATCCATGATCGTATGGGTTTCTAAACCTACCACCAGGACCTCTAAGGTAGCTGTAGCGTAATGCATTTGCCATTTCATTTGTTGTTATATTGCGGGATATCTGTCACAAGAAATCAAAATATTCAGAACAGGTAAATTGTATTGCAAAAATAATTGTTTATATCACATGCAAAAGGAAAACATATATTGAAAATGTTTGAAGCTTAAAACGAATGAATCACATGATATGGTTCAGGGAAAGTAAATTGCATCTCCTCAACACACAACATGTTTCCTCCAGCCATCGGGTGAGAAGATTCCGTACAATATTTCTGTGGCCACTGTAATTGTATGGCTGGTTTGGACACATAATACATATTACATGCATAGTCCACACCACAAACAAGTGTTATTGCTTCTCAGGGTATTCTGGAATTTGTTATCATACGGTTTATACCATTAAACGGAAATAGATATTTATTTTCATATAAAAAAAAAAAAACAAGAGGAATTAGAACAATAAAAGAAATAATTCACAAAATATTACCAAGTTATCCAAACATTGCTGGCACTACCTGAAGGATGTTCATCGTCCAAACAACATCAGAACAAAAATTTCAGGCATAAAATAAAAATCAAATGAATTTATATCTAACCATTACATACTATATCTAAAATCAAATAATCCCAAAATCCAAAAAATAAAGTTTTGGAGATGGAGGCAAGTCAAACTCAAAGAAATGGCATCCTCTAAGCCACGTTCTTAAAAAACTTTTCAATCAATTTCAGCAACATGATCATAGATGTTCTCAAGTGAATTTTAAATATTATCCCTTCATCTTGTTTATACACACATCAAATGCTTCACTAATCACTAATACACTATTAACAATGTCTCCCACATTAATACTAAGGATATTGGCATGGTCTCTTAAGAAGAGGTTAATTTTAAGCCCAATATCTCCAATCTTTAAAAGAATTGAACTTTTTAGGGCTAAAGCAAATAAAGGCTGCATTCATGATTGAAACAAGGTAAACAAGATTAAGTCTACAAACTTTAAAGAATTGTTCTTTTAGGGATAGAACAAATGAAACTGCATTAATAATTTTTGTTGGCAGTGCCCTTATATTTTATCACCCCAGAAATTCATTGAATCTCTTAGGAAATCGCAACTCTCTAACAACCCTAAGGAATTCTGTCCAGTGAGAAAATAGGTAATACTGTCCACCATACAAATCCTTTCCTCCCTCTCACACACCATCTCCCTTAAAAAAGCGAGTAGATCTGCCCTAAAAATCATAAGAAAGCTAAAAGAATAAATAGTAAAGTCCAGTATAAAAACTACCAAACAATAATTTACAACCAAAAGGAAGATTTAAAAGGTCATAAGAGACAAAAGAAATTTCAATGCAAGACAAACACTAACATAAACTATCCCAGTCATGATGCAGCAGTGAACATGTTTGGGATTATAAAAATAACTAATAATTACAGCCAAATAGGCACACCCCAAAAATGGACATCAACCTGACACATTTTTATAATCCAGCAGCTAAACCAAATATTTCATTACACAAGTGGAGTTAATCTGATGAAATTGTCACACCACAGCACAATAAATTGCATGTGAAATGCACACATGCAGCTAACTACAACCACAGGCATACCTGAGAAGCTTGTACAATTGTTAAGACAGCCACACCAAAGAAGAGGAAAAAATCCATAACCAGAAATGCTATAGCCCCAACATGGTGAGTGCTAGCATGGTTTATCCAAGCTCCAAATGATGAAGGAGCCACTGGATCAGTCAAAATTCCTGCCTCCAGCAGAATATAGTTTAAGATTATCAAGCCAAAAAACTAAATTCCAGCAATATCTTCAAATATTAGCCTGAACACAAAAAAATTAGATGCATACTTGTGACAGTAACTGCACCAGTTACCAACATGGCTGAAACTTCCAAAACAAGAAAAAGAAAGAAATCCCATTTGTTTTTCTGCATTATCAATAAATAAACAATCATGTGAGCTAAAAAAAAAATTAAGAAAAAGAAAACTACACAATCACAATTTGAAAACGAGACACAAAATTATGTCACCATACATATTTCTTTTCATGTATGCATGGAATCAAATTGAGAAACAGTACAAGGATGGAACAAAACTTGGAGAGGCTGTACACAAAGCTTCCTGAATAGAACAGTAATAAATTGGCCATTAATAAGCTAGACTTCGTGCAGCTCCTCAAAGAGATAGCTGCAGAAAAAAGCAAATTCCAGAAGGAAGTAGAAGAAAGTAGAGGCTACGACACATCACCTACAGTAGACTTTAAGTCATTCCCACTAGAAAATTTTGGTTTTGTATATAGTTGTCGAGGAATACCATTCCTCAGCTTAGAGGAACTTCAAGGATAGTAGCAATTCAACAAAACTCCATAACTCAACTCAACTAAACTAGGTGAGTTCTTTTTCAGTAGAAAGGCAAGACCAAATGCTGATTCACAAAACGGCTATTTGGGAGAACCGGTTGTAGAGTTGGTGATGTTCTCTTTGGTGGTAGACATGGAAGTGGCCCAAGTCTTGGTAGAGGATGTGACGTATCTTATAAGCCAAGGGTGCCATTGCTAGTATGGGAAGAACAACTTTCAAGGATTCGGACAAATAGAGGAAGTACTGACCAAGACAGAATTTTCCAGCATTTTACTTCCATGGTGCATTATTATTGTTCTTCGGTAGTTCAATACACGAATTTGCAGTGAGAAATCAATATTGAGTTTTATTTAAAAATAAAATAAAGAAATAGTGCACCACTTCCCAGTATATTGAATGTTCAGTTTAACAAACTAAATATAACCCACCAACCCTAATATCATCCTCAACCATATCACATTTAGCAAATTGTAAACAGCCAATTGCAAAAGGAAAAAGGTTAAACATTTTCCAGCATTTTACTTCTATATAGTATTATTATGGCCCTTTGTTAGTTGAACAGAAAAATTTTAGGCTGAACAACCAACAAGGTATTGCCATCCTATATAAAATAATAATTATTGTAACTTGAGAAATAGCAAACTTCTAAGTGAAATGTCATAAATCAACAAAAAAAAGCAAATTGTAAGCATCTAGTATACCAAGATTTGCAACATTTGAAAAAACATTGAACTTTGTCTAACCAGGATGTATATTACCAGAGACATGGCATGTGACATCAAATCAATTCTACTCTTCATTAAAGATCTTTTGTTGCCACCATGTTTCATCTAAATGCTTCATCATAATTAAATTTTGATGTAACATAGGACACGAAAAGTGAAATTTATCAACTCATAAATGTCAGACCTTGCCAATGCAATTGGATACCCAAGGACAATGGTGGTCAAATTGTTCAACACAGCGATCACAGGTGGAACAATGCTTGGCACGAATAGGTCTAACAATCTGATGACAATACAAAAAACAAGTTAAGGAAATGTGGAAGCAAGTATTAAATTCTATCACACATAAGCAGAAAACTTGACAGAAATAAATACCTTGCATGTGGCACAGAGCTGAGACCAATTTCCAGCTAGCAAAGCAGGATTATTTATCTCAATCTTCAATAAAGGTTCCTAGTAAAAGATAAAGTACAATCATATTAGTAAAGAAAATAGGAATTATATAAACCATGTTAAATATATTCTTATGCTAAAAGAAAATGCATCTAATAGAAACATATCAAATATAGGGCCAAAGACAAAATTAAAAAAAAAAAAAAAAGAGACAAAAGCACGAAAAAGAAATAATACATGAAACAATCTCAATGAAAAAGAATAAAACTCACCTCATCTTTCATTTGTGAATCATGCACAGTCATCCTGATGTAACCTGGATCCTTTCTGCAAAAGGTGAGACATAAAACAATCAAATTAGCTAAGATGCGATTCAAGAGATATAGTAAATTCTAAATCATACTTCAATTATTATGGGGCACAAAACCATCAAGCTCATTAAATACCTAAAGCAAAAAGAATGCCAATCAAATTCATTAAAAGAATACCCTAAAATAATTGCTGCAATTTTCCAACTTCAAATCCCAACCCACCCTAGTTAAAATCTAATCAAGAAATAAGACAACACCATAATGTTGAAAAATAAAAATTATGGAACAGAAGCTGAGACTGTTTACTGGAAACTAGAACCCATAAATTGTGCAACTAGGAGCTTAAATTACTCCTGCTATTGAAAAGAGTTCACAATCTTGCTTCTTTGCAGGAACTGGATACAAACTAATTTGAACAGATTATTTTTTCTTCATTCAGAAGGATTAGATAGCTGCAACTTAATATTAAGATACTTAGTGGAGTTTGTAAACTGAAGTTAAATCCATGTTCATTGTTCTTCCATTCTGAAGACTACTGGTTTACACCTTTGTACATCAATGCTAATTTATTTAAATACTTGTTGTCTGTTAAGACCAACTAGATGTTATGTTGCTTTATGCCACATAGACAAATTCAGATATGGTGTTGTTTTATGACATAAATGTAAGAACTGGTTAGACAAATAAAAAGGATGTCCTTGTATTTCTCAAGAGACAAGGATTGGGCAGAACTTTCCAGCAGTGTTTACAACCAGATTTGATGTTCTGACCAGTTACAGTCATTATTATTAGATTTTGGAATCTTTTAAAAAACCTAAAAGTTGTGCGAACATGTAACTATAAGAAATTAATCCTCATTTATTAAATTAACGATAAATAAATTTTAATGAAAAGCAGCCCCAAGAACAATAAGAAACTCATAAAACAGATAACCTGACATGAAAAAGGGTAATCTATCTTCATACTGAGATAACCGAACACAATAGCTATGCTATGGATCTGCCCAGAATCTTGCCAATTTCTATATCCTAAAAGTACTAAATGAAGAATCTAGAATATATATTATAGTAGTAATTCAAGGAAATAATTTATTTTGGGTGGTTTTTTTTCTTAAGTTGATTTCATTTCTACAAGGTATTAATTAGTCATCTAAAATAAATTTCTACTTAATATTTTGTTTAGGTCTTGACCACTGCATAGGTAGGCTTTATGCTGTTTCCGCAACTATAAAGCTTTTGGAATATTTGATCATTGATAAAACAATGTTAAAGAGGCCCCAAATGCATAGGGTAAAACAATTCATGCTTTTTGAAACATTCAATATAGACAATGTGCTGGACAACCAAGTTTCATCAATTACAGCATCAAATAAACTCTCAAATAGAAAAGATAAGGTCAACACACGAAAAAAGGAAAACTAGCAAACATGTTCAACATAACCTACTCATACTAGGGATTCAAAATTTAAAATCTAGATAATGTTTAGAGCATACCTGCTACACCTATAGAACAAAACTAATCCACCACTAGCTAGGAAAACACCCAACCATGCAAGAAGGCCAAAGCCAGCAGTTAACTTTGGCAAATCTGATGCTGCAGAAAACATTAAAAAGTGAAAAAAGGATCTGCAAAAAGGCACAGAATGACTGTTTACGGGAAGCTCAGGGAAAATACCCATGATGACAGAATGAATATAAGTCACAAGTAGCAGCAAAATCAAACACCAAAGTACAGGTGCAAGTCCTAGTTTTGAAAGCTTCCCAAGAGTACTGTTCCCATCAAATCGCTTATCAAGCAACTTTCTGGCATTCCCCTGTAAAATAAAAAAATGCAGTAAAATCACTTATCACCTAAGCAATAACCAGCTAAACGAAAAAAATACACACACAAAAACTAAGAAGAATCATCTCAAGTCCATATGATGCTTAACTGAAGTTTTAAATAAGTGTTTCTAATTAACATCAAGTCAATTTTATGTTTCATTGAATAATAAGAAGCTGGTCTTGTTTCCTATCATTTTTATGTAGTTTATGGTAATCAGAACCATCTTAATAACTGACATAAATGTACAAATACATGCTTATTGTGCTAGCTTCCGACCTTAAAGTAAGTCTTTGTAATACTAGGAGAACAAGTCAATATAATGCTTTAAATTATCATCCTCAAAAATTTTCAGAAGCCTGAAGGCTCTTGAGTATAGTGTGAAACAAATCAAACACAAAGTATGATACGAGGAAAATAGAAACAACCGCAAGGAATTCTAGATGTGATACCTAGAATCTATGATCTCCCCTTATTTTTTTATCTTCTATCTTTGAATTCAAACTTCTTTACCACTATTCCAGGATTGCTATTCAATGCTCTAAAAACAAATTGTATGGTAGAGAAAAGACAAAAAAATAAAACAAGCTATAGCAAAATAAATTACACTATAAAAAATATAAATAACATACCACAAATATTTCTTAGTATAAAAGTAATTGTCAGCAAATGAACAAAGCATATTCTAAATCCAATGAGAGTATAAAAGGTGCAAACATGAACAAGAACAAGAGGCATCAGAGAACACCAAGCTTCATTAATTGCAAGATGCATGATCATTAGCATGCAGCCAAACTACCAAATAGACAGGGTTTCCAATCAACTACCAAGTGTAGTTGCTGTCTGTAACTTCAGGCAACTAAAAGTACAACCCTGGCAAATGTTGTATTATACTTTTCTTCCACTTATAATGCCAAGTCTAAATAACAACAATAATTTCCTTTTCAACTGTCTTGGAAAGAAGTTAGTCCATTTGGCAATAAACATTCATCAATCAATATCAACAATATAAATGCTCCTACCTCTAAAAAGGTAGGATATTTATGAGAAAACATGGATCAATTTGTCAAAGTAACATTACTAACCAATGTAAAGTGTTATGGAACACCTACAAGGAAAAAAGCAACTTGTCTGTGATTCTTATCGGAAGCAAGCTGTGCAGGAGTAAGGCCAGTATTATCAGTAACAATTAGGTCTTCCTTCTTTCCAGCCTGTACTAACACTGTGCATGCCTCCAAATTACCTCTAATAGCAGCCCAATGAAGTGGGGTGCAACCTGTATTTTTCCAAATACAGAACATAATCAGAAAACACATATTAATTCTGAGATATAAGGGATTGTTTCATAAACCACCCTGAGGTTTGCACAAATTCCAGAAAAATTAGGTGTAAATTTTCTACCACTAACCACCCTCTTGTAGATTTAAGTCCATAAGGCTCATTTATTTGTAAATTACCCCTGCAAAGATGGTTTGAGATAAAATAAAATCCAATTTTTCCCACTCGATCTGGAATTTGAGCAAAAGTCAGGGTAATCCATTAATTGACCTTGTTGGTGAAATTGACCCTTTTATATAATTGCCCGATGAAATTCATGGCAAACACTTGCCTTCTTTATCTTGGCGTCCTCTGTAAGCATCCAAAAATAAAAGTAGACGTATACAATCAGCAAAACCCTTGTAAGCAGCCCTAAAATTTAATGAGTCCAAAATAAATATCATCACTTCACTAATTAAAGGAAACATAAAAGAGAATTCATTGTTTGATGGTTAACATAACAAAATTAAGGACGAAAATAAATTGAGACTAACATAAAAAGAATGAGCATTGAACTCTAGCATGTTGTAAGCAAGGAAAAATTATGAAACCCAAACATGAAGGGGGAGGACAATAAACTTGGTGCAATATCTGTAAACGTCTTTAATAGTGCAAAAAAAGCTGACATAAAGGTGTGGAGAAAGTTCTCATTTACCAATGTAAAGGGCTTCTTCCATCATTATCAGGAGCATCAGGATCAGCATTCCATTTTGAAACTATGTGATAGAGGAAAGCTGTTTGACCATATTGAGCTGCAACATGTGTAGTCTGCAACCAAGTCCAGTCAACAATCAATATGCATACATCATTTTCCCCCTTTCTGATAAGACATTAACAACAATCTTGACATGTTACACAGACCAGGAAAAAGAAAATGTATGGTAACAAGAATGAAATCAAATGTGCCTAGGAACCTTAGTTGAACATGAGTCAGTCCCTGAAGCTGCAATTAATATTTAAATTGTTAATCCATGAGACTTAACATTGCTTTGCACTATGCATAAGAATCTGAACCTTAAGATAACAAGAATGGCTCATTGTCACCAGAATAATAGGGAAAGAAATTAGCAGGAAGCAAAAAATCTTCATTGTTAAAAAAAGAATTGAAGGATTTACAGGAAAGATATGAGCAAGAACTAAGAAAGATGTGATTTCAACCGAGCTCATCAAGTTCTGTGCAAACCCATACCAATCAGGCTGGGTTTCTTATTTGAAATGCATAGATCAGAACTATTGTGGACTGAAAGATCACACCAGATCCAGGGCAAAGGTAGGAGATAGAATTAAGCAGCTAAACCATGCCCTAACCATATATTTTTACAGAACCACCCTGGTGATAGTGTTAGTTGCTCTTAACCATATTTACATTAGGTTTGCCCACAGCCTGAAGCCCATCTCCATCTCTCCCCTTTGCATTCTTATTCCTGATAAAAAAATTTAGTTGCAAATTATTAATTTTCATAACGGTATCACAACTTCGTTTACTTACTGTGATCTCACTTATCTATCATCTCCCCTATGTATTAATTTATTTTGGGTATCTTGCTATCTTCTTTAACTACTTTATTATCTCAGCACCTTTTGACTTATATTTCCATCTCCCAAACTTAAATTTTGCAAAAGCCTCTGATAAGAACTTGATAACCAAGGCATATGTGCGCAAGAGAAGGAGAAAGTTCAGGGGATTAAAGTTTCACAACCAACCATATGAGGTGCAAGATCCTAACAGCCTCAGCAACAAAGATGCAACTGAGGAGGGAGCACTGGAGATTTGCAAAGAAGTGAAAAGTGGAAGGAAAATAGTACCAATAGGAATGTAGCAAGTGGCAGCAGAGAGGAAGCAACCTTGGTGAATTCAGTTAGCCCATGGATTAGTATATACAGGGAATGTGAGAGAGAGTGGAGTATAAGGAAAAATTTATGTAAAAAGCTTAGAATGATGGAGAGACTTGGCCTCTTGAATTGCCAATAATACAATTCTTATTTTCTTTATCATTTCCATTTTCATGTCATTGAGACATATTGTTATTTAAGAAGAGTGAGAGCCATCTGAATATTGTAAATACTGTTTTATTGAAATATTTGTAATCAATGGACACAGATTTCCCTTTTCATACAATCAATATCATTTACAGTTTATGAACTGCTATTACTTAAAACTTTTGTTGCTGTGTTGCTGGATTGTAATGGCTGAGTTATTGTAAGGCAAAAAAGAGTGAAAAGGCGCAGTCAGGACATTTGCAGCAGTAGAGTCGCAAGGGATTCTGGCCAACACCCAACTACCAAACCATTTGGTATCGAAGCCAGATACTGGGGAGTGGTCACTACAAGAATGGAAGAGTCGAAGAACCTGAGCAAAGCCATAAGGAATGGTAGAACAAATGAATATCTTGGTTGCGCTACTTGACTATCTAACCATGAAGGTGGAAAGAAGCCAACAATTTGATAAACTCTCTAAAAAGATCGACAAGAGTGTGGCCCATCAAAGAGAGTACATCAACGATTTTTTGCATGAATTCAAGCACATGATAAACAAAGAGTAGCCAAGGGCAAATTTACAAAGACCGATAGCCACTCATGTGTAACCTCCATGAACCAAACACGAACACACCCAAAAATTGCAGTCAATCGTCCTTCCTTACAAACCCAAATGAACACTATACCCACTCCTAGTCCTACCGAAGTACGCATGTCACTACCACCTGAATTTACTATCAACTACACTCAGTCTTCCCCAACATTCTCCCACCACCCACATCATTCTCAACTAGACATCTCTACAAACCAACCCCCACCCGACTTCAGGATACCCAAGCCACTCTCTCAGCAAAATCCCACACTCACTCACCCACTTTAACTATCCTCACCACCACCACCCTTGCTCTTAACTATAATGAGGGGTGAAACATGCCAAAACGGTTGCCCCCCTTTTACTATTCTTGGCAAAGAGATGGGGTACCGATGTTGAGACAATATTCCACAACCGATGGAGATTCCAGTGTTTTTTGGCAAAGACCCATGGGATGCTTAACATGGGTGGAACGTTATTTTCTAATTGTTTCCTCCTTGATATGCTTTGAAGGCGCAGCTCTGGGTTGGTTCCAATTCATGGAACTCCAATGTCCATTCACAAGCTAGAGAGACATACGTTAAGAGGCTCTAAAGAGATTTAGCCCTCAATTGAAAATGCCACATGAAGAGCTTGTTACTCTGCGACAGACGAGTTTAGTGAGTAGCTATAAGGAGGATTTTGAAAGACTAGCAGCAAGAATTCCTGGGACAGTAGAGGAATGGCTGATGGGAGTGTTCATGGCAAGCCTAGTGGAAGAAATCCAGGTAGAAGTCAAATTATCCAGAACACCCAACCGGAGCAACTGATGCAATTGGCCCCCAGCATAGAGGCCTATAATGAGACCCTTAGCAATGTCCATAAGCCCAGTGGTTTTGGAAGTGCAACCCGCAAAACTTTTCTTCTCCACACACAAAGCCCACTCACCACTAAGCCACAGACCCACAAGCAACCCAACCCCCAACCTAATAACTTTAATCGTAACCAAAATCCCCTACACCAAAACACAAACTCCTTCAATCGCCTAACACCTTACACTCCTAAGAACAACCCTAGATCCCAAAATGACAAAGACTCCAACTGAGCAAGGAAGAATAATGGCTATTAACGTCTATCACCGACAAATTTTTAGTATAAGATTAATCAAGGACTTTGCTTTAAATTACGAGGAAAAGTACGGGCTGAATCATCGATGTAGATTTCACTAGTTAAGGGTAATGTTAATACATGAAGGAAAGAAGAAAAAGACATCATGGAAATGGATAGAGGGGAAGAGAGTTTGAATATGGCAGAGGGTAATATAGAAGTATTTGTAGCCACAGCATTATTCTAACCAAGAGCATAAATAATGTGACAAGACTATTATAGTGTTAAACAACTCTATTGAAAGGTAACAGCAGATCTCACGCGTCAAGGTTCATAGTGTCAACCTAGTACAACATGTTAACTACATGTTCACTAGACTGACCCGTCAAAGGATTCCACATAGATAATAACCCCAATGTTTGTGAAATAAATCCTCTAATGGAAAATAATACATGTGATCCTCAAACTTGAGATCACCAAAATGTCTTATGCACTAATTGGGCTAGTTGGACATTAACCCAACGTAGTCTTCTTATTAAAGCTATCAATACAATAGTCATTGGTTATGTCAAGAAATGTAACAAGGCTATGGTGGATCAATAAATGATTCATCACTCCCTTATATAAAAGAAAATATCTCATGGCATTACTTGATTGATGACCACGAAAATTAAATTTGTGGCCACAGTGTGATTGGGTTGGTACCCGAATCCAACAATACTTTATCGTTGTTTTAGAAGTCAAATCATGAAGTAATGGGAATATGAGGTAGACACTACTTTTGTGACTCAACCTTTTATGAAATATCAATATGATAAAAGAATTTAATTACATTGTAATTGTGTCATTGAAAGGTATAATCAATTCAACATTGATTCTTTATTAGTTAAGTGGTCATAATGTCACGCTAAAGATTGCTTATGATCTGTGAATAAAAATATAATTAATTATAGACTAATCACATATTAATTCACTATCAACTTATTCAAGAACCTATTGAGTAGTTTGCTATGACTCAAAAGCTTTAGGTTAATTCATAAAGAGTGAATCACCATGGATTTTCCTAAATTCAATAAATTTAAATCTCTATAAATATGTCAATTGAGACCATTCTCATAACCCACATAACCTAACCATCTCTCATCAAAAAAGAGAAATTTTCTCTCTAAATTCACACACATTCACTCAATCACATGGCTTAACACTTGTGAAACCCTTTAAAAACTTCATGCTAATTGGTAGTGTCTTAACACCTGAATGTGGACAAATGGGGCTTCATTGGCTTAACGAAGGAAGCGAAAACAAATCTGAGATGAAATTTGCGTGGACAAATAGGTCTCTAAAATTTAGTTTTAATTGCATATATAACAATTCCTTGATCCCAATGACGTCTTTTGTGATCCTTTTGTTGAAATTTTTTATGCTTCTGCTGTTGTCTTGTGTATTTATTGAGATCACAACCTTTCACACACAACATATAAGTATGTTGAAATCCACTCTGAACGTACTCAGTTTCACTTAAGGAAACAGATGTAGACTGTGCTCCATTTAATTTTTCAATGAAAACTAGAGTTCAGTTTGACATTGCAATGATTCTAGAGCCTTCTAAACAACTTTCTTACGAGGTCATACAGAATACAAAGTAGAGTATATTATGAATTAGATAGCCATCACATGCAAAGAAAGCAAAAATAAGTAGAAAGCTAGTCCAACCCAAAGTAAAAAATGAGCCTCTGGTATGGAAATAAAGTATTCGGTTCATAAAAATGCATGCATCTAGTGAAGTCATAAAACACACGTATGAACTGAAGTAAACACGAACAAAACTCCATATGTCCATTTATGAGATGTAAACATCACATACTAAAGAATTTTCATCAAGAATCAAAACTGCAAGCAGAAGAAAAAGAAGAGGCTAACCTGATAGCCATAAATATCAGCTGCATTAACCCGTGCACCCTCTTGAAGAAGAAGCTCAGCAACTTGGATTGCACCTCGAACTGCACTCCAATGCAATGCAGTCTGCCCGGTATGATCTGCAGCATTTATATCTCCACCATGCTGTCATATAAGCAGCACCCAAGCAATTAATTCGATAAAATGCAACCCTAAATTAAAAAATTAATCAATCAAACCTATTACTTTTCATTAAAAAAATTTAAACCACCTCAATGATATATTGAGCAGCCGCAGTCCGATTATTAAGAGCAGCCCACTGTAGAGCATAGTAGCCTAATCCATCCGGCTCGGAGACGGAGCAACCCTCGGACTCAACCAACCTGTGAAGCTTTTCCAAATCTCCATAGGCAGCGGCCGTGTAGACGTCGTTCCGAAGACTTTCCTCGTCGACAACGACGCCGTTTGATTGGTGACTCTGCAACTGGGATGGTTGATCAACCTCTTCGACGACCTCGATCTCCGAAGACATATCAAAATTAGAAAATAAACGAAACGAAGCGAAACGAAACGAAAAAAAAAAGAAAACTAAGTTAATTATGGGTATTGTTAATAAGAAAGGAAGGACATTAAAACCAGATCGATAAAGATTCAATTTAATGGGTTAAATTAAATTAGACTTGGTTGATTTAAGTTGTGAATAAAAGAAGGATGAAGAAATTAGGGTTTTTGGAGGAAGGATAACGTGAATGGGAGTTTGGTGATTTGGCCGTCCGTGTTGACTGGGAGGTCGATCCACAAGGAAACAGAGAGAGAGAAAGACCAAAGAATCCACTCGCCTATGAACATCCGAAGACTCTTTGTTTTATGTTTGATATTTATTCAAATTCCTGTCCAGTCGTCTGTTTGTTCTTTGTAAGGCTATAATCATAGCCACTGGATCGCCCATTCAGTTTATAGAAAATAATCGGACGGTTCTTATCATTGTGTATGGCACGTACCCCCAATTACATGGGTAAATTCCGCTTTATATAATAATAATAATATAAGGGAGGACGTCAACTTCCCCACCCAAGTCCGTCTTGTTTATTTCACTTAAATTTTCAGAAAATTTCATTTTCCAGCGTTACTAAAATTTCTATTTTAGTTTTAACTATTAAGAAAATTTTCCATTACTTAACTCCTTAAAAACATAAATAATTTTATTCTCCCCACAAATTTCAATATTAACACATAAACCCCTATTTTTTATTAACTTAATAATAAATGAAAAAACATTTTATAAAGTTTTTGGGTGAATTGTTATTCAACTATAATAAATGTTTATTTACCAAAAAAAAAAAAAAAACTATAATAAATGTCTCAAGTCTACAAGGGTGCATTTGGTTTGATTATTACCAATAATAAAATATTCCTATCAAAATATATATTAGTTTTAAGATTATTAAGTATTTGGTAAATTTGATATTATATAAATAATATTATATTTGTCATTAATAGAAAAATATTAAATATTATTTTGTTAAAATACTTCTAAATATGTTAAGCTAAATCAAAGGTATGAAAACAATAGAAAATTACAACAAATTGTGGTTGAATCAAGAGTTTGGTCGTGATAACTAGGACCTACTAACCCACCTTTGATTGATGGCATAGGAGGAATATCGTGGGATCAGGTGCAGAAGGACGAGATTAGGGCAATGAGAGTTGTCTACTAGAAAATGAAATGGTGGCAACGAAAAAGGGACAATCACATGACATCAAGCCGCAAATTCTAGTGACATAGGTGAGGGCAACACAACCAAGCAAGAGTGTTCAAAACCAATTAATCAAATCAATTAGATAGTATTTTAAACTTAACCAAATTTTTGGTTTAGAGCAAATTATAAACCAAAATCAAACTAGTTTAAAAATTAACTAATTTTGAATTAAATCAAAAAATAGTGATTAACCAAACTAAATTTTTGGTTAACTAGTTTTGAACTAAGTTTAATAGAGTTATTCTTTCTTTTTTTTTTTCTATGTTTAATTTTTTTAGTTTGGTACTCAATTATTTTTTCTTTATTTTCTTTGAAAACTGATTCAATTTTATTAACCAATTTTATATACAGGCACACTAGTAATCAAATCAAAAATCAAATTTATTAAATTCTTGAATTAGTTTTCTAAATCACATATTTATTTTAATTTTTTTGTTTGAATATGGGTTTGGTTAGGTTACTAAATAATTTTGAGCACCACATGATATGGACCCGAAAACTGTTAATCCCAAATTGATTGATTTTTCCCAAGAAAGCTAGAGAGATTTTTGGCTCAACCAAATTGAAACCTTATACGAATTAAGCTTATAAAACCTCAACCTTAAATCTATCAGATTAAAACTCTATAAAAACTAATCTATGAACATAGCCTTAGTTAAAACTACAAGGGTGACTAACTCGTGGAATTTGTTCAATTCATTCTAAAACACAAGGATAAACATTTATAAACGAGTTATCATTTTGATTCAAGCAAATTTGTATATTCATTATCAAAAGTTGTTTTATGAAACATAATACAAGCTATTCATAGTTTAGGGTTTAATTTTCACTTAATTAGGATTTAAAATTGAATTAAAAAAATAAGTGAAAAAAAACATAAAATTTATGCTAAACATACAATGACATCTCTTGTGTTGCAACACACACATGCCATGTTATGGCATGTCGTTTTTGGAAAATGCGTTCGTGTTAAATGAACAGTTTGGAAAATAGACTAGTGCTAAATGAACAATATTGTCTCTTACAAGCACACTACTTGCTTATTCCTCACCTCACTTGTGTATATCTCCCATACGTGCTAGGGCATGCTTGTACCAAGCTACGATGCATTTGTCTTCATGTGTTTGCCTTGCTTTATCATCGTTTTCATCGATTCCCCCAAAACTTTCAACAATTCCTCAGAAACCTTTAATGATGCCTTCAAAACCTGTATCGACTCCTCTAAATCCTTTAACTTGATTCCTTTAAAACTGAATCCTCTTGTAGTTGAATTTGTATCTCTTGAAGCCTAATATTACATGATCTGCATATTTCAATGATTCAACCAACCACACATGCACAAACTTTATACCATGCTTCCTTGAATCATTCTAACTTCACCTTCGTATGTAGCCATTCTGGAAGACTGAAATGGCCCTTCAAAACTTACATCAATTAAGTCATATCATTCCCTCCCTGTTCAAAAGGATTCGTCATTGAATCTTGTTAAACCGCAGTAGACTAATGGTTATAAACCTAAAAGGGGGGTGAATAGGTTTATTGAAAACATAAAGATTTTTCTTATTCACTAAACAACCAACCAAACAAGATAATATATCAATTAATAAGATTAGCTAAGCAAACAGGAATGTAGGACACAATAATAAAAAGAGAAAGAGATATAGATGTTTAGCCGATTTTATAATGATTTTGAACTTTGACCACAAGCCCCCTACGTCTACTTTTTCAAGCAAACCTACTTGAAATTTCTACTAGTTAAACCGGAATTGCATATAATTGCTTACACTAGTTGATCCAAGATTGCGCATACACAATAGTTTTGATTTAAAGGAGTTTCGCCCTTAACACTAGTTATACGAGATTACGCCCAATGTGTTCGTAAGCAAAATAAAAAAAGACATTACCTCTCTAAGGCTGATATAAAAGTTTACACAAATAAATTTCTCTCAGAGATATGCAAATGAAAATAATAAGAGATAAAAAGTGAGAATAAGCGAAAGTTAAAGGTTGAGTAGTTTACACATATTCTTCAACTCTTCACAATTCAAAATGGTCTTCTTTTATACTTGATTTCTTACTTGAAATGATAAAGAGTCATTTTCATAAATTTCTATCCATTGGGTAAGTTGAAAAAGATGCATCTGCAATTAAATTTTCAGGTGCATAGTCGTGTTTATTGTATTTATGACCTTGATCAAACTCACAAAGGTTGAATTTAAAATATGCATCAATGATGCATGATCATGTGCATATGATGCATGATCGTGTTTCATATCTTCATGTTTGACACTTGAAATTCCAAAAGCCTGTACGACTTTTGAGTGCTATCACCATATGGTATTCACATGATTGTAAAATTGCTTATGTACGGTCTTATGCCGTATATGCATGATTGTATGTGGTTGATATGTCTTAGAAGGGCCCTTGTACAATCAACCTTGCATGACTTATACGACAATGCATTTCACATTCTTTATAACATGGTTGTGTGTGTATTTGTTGCATGGTCATGCTTTGATTGATGATGTTTTGCCATTTGCATGACAATGTTGCACGATTGGATGCCTCATGCTTCTCATGAGTTATATCCGCACGATCATTTATCTAACTTGAACATGGTCATGTATTTGACCTTTCTCATTTGAATCAACATGATATGACCATACAACTAAGATACCCTGTGCTTTTCATGAAATCTTCTAGCATGATCGTGTGCCAAAACTTGACACAGTTGTACGTTTGACTTTGGGCTTGTTAACCTAGCACAATGAGCTTGCATGGTTGAGTTAGTTATATTGGACCTATGTAATGCATACACACGATCATGCATGACTTAAGCAAGATCGCAAGATCGTAAGATCTTATTAGACCTAAAATTTTTTTTAGTAAAATTATAGATACTAGCACAATTAGCAACATAGTCTTATGTTTTCTTCACACAAGTTGCAGAACAACTATGCACAACATGCTATAATGGCACACGGTCGTGTGCAACCTGAAACCTGCAAAAATGAAATTGTTTCCCTTCATGAGGTCACTCATGCAAGAGATAAATTAGTCATTTTATTAAATTTTTATCATCATCAAAACATCAAGGGTTCAACGATCTCCCTTTTTTGATTGATGACAAAATTATAGAAATATTTGTTAAAATTATTTATAAAATTTGCAAATTAAACTTCCCCTTACTTTGAGGTCTATTTTGCAACTTAAGCTTCCCCTCGCTTTAAGCTCTATTATCTTCATTTTACTTTCATTCAATGCAATTTTAACAATTTTAACTCAATTGAACTCATTCTTCCCCATTTTGACATTAATCAAAAAATTTTGACAGTTTCCTCTATCTTTTCGATATATCCCAAATTTAAGACAAATAAAAACAACGCTCCCAAATATTTATCCATTTATCAATTACTTCAATCAACATATCAATATATATATCAACAATATATATTCATCAACAATCAACCAAAAACAATAGCTAATATTCAAGAACAAGATAGCAAAAACATTAATTAAAACATCATAGTAATAGTATCACATATTCATTCAAAGCAAGATGGCAATTATTAATCACCAAAAAAAATTATAGCGTTAATCAAGATTCACATGCACTAATCATAAAAAAATGCTAAGATTTTCATTAAAACAACACAATAGTAAAGATAACAGACACAAAGCATGCAAAGAAAATAATGTTCCTTAAAAGTTTGAAAAATGCAATGCATGAGATAAAAGAATCATGGCTCTGGCAACATCTGAAGAGGTGGCTAGATAGGTAACTGGGTGGCAAGAGCTTCAACATTTAGAATTTCAACTCGTGTTTTGATTATAGCCATCTGACTAGAAATGGTGTCTTAGAAAGTTCTAAATTCCTGTTAGTGATCTCCAATTTCTTGTGAAATTTTAGTAACATTTCCTGTAAGTTGATCAACAGTCCCCAAAAGGTGATCAACAATCCCCGAAAATGGATCAACCTTTGCTTGAATGTACTAAAAGGACTTCATCATCATCTGAAACTCTGAGGTAGATTGAGTTTTAGGTCCAACCTTTGTGTGTGCTCGTCTTTTCTTACGCACACTGGTATTTCCAGTAATAGCAGATGGTGCAACTAAATGCCCAATAGAGGGGTCAAGCTCTTTAAACCTCGTTGGTAATTACCACCCAACACATATGCACTTTTTCAAATAAGATGTGATACTCATCGAATCCATCAAGTGAAATCCCCAAATTAATGGCTAGGAAGGTAATAAACACACCAAAGTCAATGAACACCTTCTCTTGGTCGTTATTAGACTGAATATTATTTAATTTGTTGATAATGTCCATTTGTCAACTTGTCATGGTAGCTTCCATTACTACCATATCACTAACACTCATATTTTCATTTATATTCATACAGATATTAAGAGAATACGTGACCATGCGGTAAAGGATACGCATGGCCAGGTTGGTCAAGGATGAGGCCTTCGCTTATGTACAATAGTTTGCCTTATATGCATGATCGTGTGTGGTTGATATGTCTTGGAAAGGCCCTTGCACGAATAACCTTGGATGACTTATATGGTAATACGCTTCATATTCTTCATAACACAATCATGCATTTATTTGTTGTATAGTCGTACGTTGACTGATGATGTTTGACCATTTCCATGGCAATGCTACACAATTAAAGGTCTTGTGCTTCTCATGAGTTACATTCGTATGAACATGTGTCTAATTTGAATATAGTCGTACGTTTTGTAGGACCCGCCACCACGCATACCCCTGCTGCTGAAAAATATGGTTCTTTTTATTAATAATCTAGAATATGGGTACACGTGAAGAAAATCCTACGAAAAAGAAACTGCTAATGCTAAATACATACACAATGCGAAAGTCAAAAACTGAAACTGAAATGTAAATTTTCAACTGTACAATGGGCCCATAGTGGCCTTTACATTTATATAACTATTTCTGTACACTGTTCTTTTACATATGAGAATATACATTTACAATACAAGACCCATCAGGTCCAAAACTGGAAATATACATACTGAAACTGTGGTATGGGGCCCTTTCTCGCTAGCCTCAGTCCACCCGCTGCTTGCCAACAGCACGAACACCTGAAAAAGAAGGAAGAAGGAGGAGGATGAGTGATAAAGATCACCCAGTAAGCATTCCTTACTTCCCTCAACCCAAGCAAGCAACATATAATCACACATACCTGGCCTCAGCCTTAACATTCATCTAGTCGCTTGCTGGAAGTCTGAAACAGATTAATCTGGTTATCTGGATCTCATTTGTTTACTGATTTTATTATCATTCATGTTATAATGTATATGTCATGTCATGCTAACTAAAAATAACTGTGGATGCATACATTTGAAAATCTGTATGTACCCGAAGATACTTGCTATGCTGATCAGGCTGATGAACACAAGGATTCGACATCTTGGTCATATGGGCTGAACAGTCTAGCTACTGGCTAGAAAGTTGAATATGAAATGCTGGATAATCTGACTGGTGTTAGAAAGTTGAATCCCATAAATGCCCCCTCAAGTTCACCCAAACTCTAACCCATACATCAAGTTCTGAAATCTACTGAATTCGAATCTCTTGATCCTCTCTCATGCTACATGCCATGCTATGATATGCTCATGCAACAATTATTTAGCTTTTAATTTAGTTTCTCATGCTTTATCACTCATTTTCTGTAAATTCTGGAGAATTTTACTGTTGCACAAGCGTGTGGGCAAGGCACACGGTCGTGCATGAGACACACACGGACGTGCATGGCAAAAGCACAAGGGCGTGTGCCCGACGCACGGGGTCATGCGCTGACCGTGCAATTGATTGTGCTCGCTTTTAGAATTCTAGGCGTATTTCGTGAAAAAACTGGCACACGACCGTGTCCTTCAAGACGCACGGGCGTGTCCTCTGCGTTCTGGCCGCGCACACTTCATGCACACGGTCGTGTCCTTGTAGAAACAAGGGCATACGGTCGTGCTCATGCAAGCACACGACCGTGTGTCTTGTTCTTCAACAAGAACACATGGCTGGAAAATGCAAGAATCTCATACAATTTCTCAATCAAACCAAAATTAACTTCTAACATACATTCTCAGCACTTCAATAAGCATGTATATCACTTCAATCTCAACATGCACCAAACACAACTCATTCCACCATGGAAGCATCTCATTTCTCTCACTAAAACACACACAAGAAAAGCAAGCATGGTTCAAGGGTGGAAATTCATCATCTCATGCAACATTCATCATCATATCAACATATAAGCATGCACAAAGCTCATCAACATGCAAGGAACTCATCCAAGCATCATAATTCATCAAAGCAAGTTGGGAAACACAAGGAAGAAGTAAGCGAACACTTACCTCTCGCCATGGCTGTTGGAAATCTTTCTCTCAAGCTATTCTCTTGGCTCTCTCGCTGGATTGGGAGCTGTTGGAAGCTGAATTTCTGCTCTAGGGCTGGAAACTGCTGAAACAAGAGAAGATGGCTGAAATGGGTGAGAAATAAACTTAATCTCCTGTCTCTCTCTTTTCTAGGCAACCTACACAGGCGCGCAAGGCAATGTGCATGGGCGTGTACATGGGAAAATGAAGGAAATTCATTTCCCGCGCTTCGCATGATTGAAACCTCCCGAAAGGAATCATACAAAGGCCACATAAGCTCCAGAAACTTACCATCTCACCCCTAAACTCTTCTAGACTCCTAACCTATTCCTGAATCTTATTTTTAACCCCAAAACTCTACCCCTAAGGGCTATTCTAAATTTGGGATGTTACACGTTTGACCTTCCTTCTTTGACTCAACAGGATAAAACGACATGATTAAGATACTCGTGCTTCTTCATGAAATCTTCTAACACGATTGTGTGCGTTTAACTTTGGGCTTGTTGACTTGGCATGATGAGTTTGCATGGTTGAACTAGTCGTGTTGGACCTATGTAGTGCATATACATGGTCATGCAAGACTTAAGCATAATCGTGTTAGACTTAAAATTTTTTTAGTAAAATTACATATCTTAACATGGGTAGTAACATGATCCTATGTTTTCTTAGTAAGAGTTATAGAACAACTATGCGCGTTCGTGCTATAATGGCATATGATCATATACAACCTAAAACTTGCAAAAATGAAACTATTTCCCTTTTTTTTCATAAGGTCACTCATGCAAGGGACAAATTAATCATTTATCATATTTTTATCATCATCAAAACATCGAAGGTTTAACAAATCTAACCTAAATCAAAAGAAAATAAATTAGTAACACAATGCATAAAACCGCGACTATACTCACTTAGCAAGTTAAAAGCTTGTGGGTTTTATCATGAGTACGTATCTTCACTTGAACGAATAAATCAACCTCCTTGTTTTTATCATTCATTTGGTAACTGTGTATGAAATACACCATTTTCACATACGTGTAAACATCAACCAATACCAAATCTCTACCTGGTTTTATCCTAAATATTTCTACTGTATAGTCTAATGGCAAGTCAATCTAAGACACAATAGGAATGACTAAAGTGGTATATAATCCATGAGGTGAGATCCTAAACTTATCTTGTTTATGTGTAATGCATTTATGACAAACCCTTTCCATAACACAAATAGCAGTTATACATCATAATACAATTAGACACACACAAACAATTTTCTTTACACATATCCATCATGCCTAAAATATATGCTTTTCATTAAGAAACAATTTCCATCATAATGCTCACACGCAACATATATATACCAAAATTAATTGCTATTATAGTCACTACAAAAGCTTTTAGCAAGGGGAAAAATGATTGTTAAAAATAGATTTCCACCATTAAAACATTTTAACGATGAGAACATCTCCATCGTCACTTGTCGTTAAAGTCTCTATTATTAAAAATATTAATAATAAGAAAAATGTCGTATCGTTAAAATAAATGACAAGGAGCATAAATCTTATTATTAAAAATAGTAATAACGA
The DNA here is from genome assembly GCA_026122585.1 of Anacardium occidentale. Lineage (NCBI taxonomy): Eukaryota > Viridiplantae > Streptophyta > Magnoliopsida > Sapindales > Anacardiaceae > Anacardium > Anacardium occidentale. Next base: position 276,368 of record JAJEJH010000016.1, read on the forward strand.
CTAATATTCTTATTACTATAACATTGATTTGATCATTGAAATTATAATAATGATGACTATTCTCATTGTTATAACAATATCTACTAGTTATTAAAAATAATATTAGCGATAAATATTACCATTGTTATAATTATATTTATTTGTCACTAAACATAATAATAATGATAAATGTTTGCATCATCATTATTGTTTTTATCAGTCACTATATATATTATTAGTAATGGATGCTCTATCATTTTAGCTATATTTACTGGTCATTGAATATATTTAAATGATGGATATTCCTGTCATTGTAAAATAAATTTTTAGTCATTATAATCATATTTAATTTACTTATCATTTAAAATTATGCTAATTATGAAAATCTAATTCTCAATTAATTTAGCAAAAATAAGATATATGTAAAATATAATATTGATAATATACTAATTATAATAATTATAAAGGCTTCTATAATCAAAATAAAAATATGATCATAAGTGTTACACGATACTTCATAAATATTAAAAAAATCTTACATCGTTCACCAGTACTTACACCTAAGTTTGTACTTTCAATGAAAAAGAGTCGTCCTTAAAAGATTCAACACAATAGATAAACAAAAATTTAAAGCATGCTGCTTACTTTTGTAACGACCCCCACCCCAAGTTACTGTGTGCTGCGGAAAAATACTGTAGATAAAAATAAAATATACCTGAGACGGAGACCTCTATAGTAAAAGAAATTGCTGCTGCTGCTGAAATAAATTTTTTTTTTTTATAAAAAGAAACTATAAATATAATTTACTGTAATAGTAAATTAAATGTAAGCGTGAAAACCCATGCTACTCATGTATGGAAATATACTGTCATACAATGTATACTAATATAGAATACACACATATATACATGAGAAATAAAAGCATGAGAGCCAACATGCTATCTGCTGCTGTCGAGCCATATCCCCAAAATCTTGCAGCTGTCTCGCTCCAACTCAGCCGCTCTCTACTCACTGACATGTAAAAAGGAAACAAGGAAGAAAGGGTGAGTGACAAAGTCACTCAGCAAGCGTTTCCAAACTCAAACACTCGCAGGTCAAAACATTAACTGACTACATGACTCGTCACGTAGGAGATTCTGCTATATTGTTTTCTTATTTCTTTGGTTCTATAGATATACCAAAGTATATCCATTTTTTGAATTATTCTTTACTGAATTCTGTTATGTTCTGTTACTGTTCTGTTTCTCATGAGATGTTGTACATGACATGAAATGTATATATTGATGTCATGTATGCTAAAAAGCTATAAAACTTACCCGTAGGTCTGATTTTCTGAAAAACTTTCTTTTCTAAAAACACTTTCTGATAATAAAACTGTGATCCGAAGATCATAAATATATACATATAGTATTTACTGAAATCTGTATCCAAAAGTACTGAAAATATCTGAAAATATCTGCTGTGCTAGCCAGATTGATGAATACAGGGATTTGGCACCCTAGCCGTGTGAGTTCAAAAGCCTACTGAATCTACTGATGCACAACTAGCACTCTCTCTAACGAGCTTGGTCAATGACCATGTCCTCTCTAGCGAATGCTGGTTTCCTTCTCTAACGGGTGTGCGAACTCAAAGGTGCCTCCTCGTATCCACCCTTATCTGATATATGAAATCTCATATATGTATATCTGAAAATCATGTTGTTAGATCCTTGGATCCAGTTTGAAAACATCTGATATGACATGTCGTGCTCAATGCTAATAAACATGCATGATAAGTTGTTTTATCATCTTATTTCTGAGTTCTGTGTGCTTAGAATTAGCTTAGAGTGGCTTAGTTTCTCTTTTAAATTTCTTTTTCTTCTTAAGGTGCACGGGCGTGTGTTTCTGTGTGCACGGGCGTGTGTCAAGGCACACGAGACCGTGTGCTTCTCGTGCGTCTGGGCGTGCTAGCTTCTGGAATAATTCATGAAATCTTGACTGGCCACACGGGCGTGCATACCAGGCACACGGGCGTGTATTGCAATGCACGAGCGTGTGGTTGCCTCAAAATGCTTCCCGTGTCTTGCATATAGAGCATGTGGAATTGGGAATGGACATACGGGCGTGTGCACTCGGGTACACGGACGTGTGTCTAGATTTTCACATGCATACGGGTAACATACAAGACCGTGTCTCATGCAGAATTGAGGCCACACGGGCGTGTGCTCAACCCAGATTCTACAGAAAGCATCTGGAAATCCAGAAATTCTCACACCAACACTTCCACACTTCAAATCATCCAACATACACACTTTCTACTGCTGCTAGCATGCAAATATTCATCATATTATCATCTCAAACATGTCATACATCATGAATCAAGCATATAACACATGTATACAGAATATACACGCATAAATCATGGAAAACCACTTAGTCATTCAATCATTCATCATATCAAAGCTCAAGCATACTGACAATATCTCAAGTAAGCACACATAAAGTTCTTATAAGTTGGAAATAGCAAACATGTTCTGAACTCAGTGAAAGAGGTAAGGAAAACACTTACCTCTCGCCATAGAAGCTCGGTCTCTCTCTCTGAAAGCTTCTGGATCTTTAATCTAAAGTTGGGCTACTGGGGGATCTCTCTCACCCAATCTAGGGTTCACTGGAGCTGAGGGAAGAAGAAGAGAAATAAGGGAAATAAGCTAGAAAGCTAGAACTGTGTAGGACCTGCCGCCACGCGTACCCCTACTACTGAATAATGGAGTGCTTTTATTAATAATCTGGAAATACAAGTACACGCGACGGGAATTCTACGAAAATAAAATCTGCTACTATTATACATCTGTACACATGCGGAAGTTGATAACATAAACTGAAATACATAATGAGCCCATAATGGCTTTTTCACATACTTATAACTGTTTCTGTACAATCTGGATACATCTGATAATATACAAAAGGGAATATTTACAATACAACCCATCAGGTCCCAAAATTGAAAATGTACATACTGGAACTGTGGTGTGGGCCCTCTCCCGCTAGCCTCGATCCACCCGCTCCTCGTCAATAATACCAAAACCTGAAAAGGAAGGAATAAGGAGGGGGATGAGTGATAAAAATCACCCAGTAAACATTCCTTACTTCCCTCAAAACCCAAGCAAGCAACATGCAATCACAAACATACCTGACCTTGGTCGTATTCATACATCTAGTCGCTTGCTGAAATCTGGAACTGATTAATCTGATTATCTGAATCTCATTCATTTACTGATATCATTATTATTCATGTCATGATGTGTATGTCATGTCATGCTAACTGAAAACTGAAAATGACTGATGATACATGTATCTGAATATCTGAATGTCTGTATGTATCCGAAGGTATCTTCTGTGCTGATCAGACTGATGAACACAAGGATTCGACATCTTGGCCATGTGGGCTAAAGAGCCTAGCTACCTGGCTAGAAAGTTGAATCTGAAATGTTAACGATCTGACTGGTGTTAGAAGGCTGAAATTAAATTGCTGAATAATCTGACTGGTGTCAGAAAGCTGAATCCCACAGATGTCCCTCGAGTTCACCTATACTCTAACTCGTACATCAGGTTCTGAATACTAAAATCTATTGGATTCGGATCTCTTAATCCTCTCTCAAGCTACATGTCATGCTATGGTATGCATATGCAGCTTTATTAACTAAATTTCTAATTATCTGATGCTTATCTGGCCTTCAAACTGATCTCCCATGCTTTATTAAATAAATTTCTAAAAAAAACTGCTACTGCACAGGCGCGTGGGCAAGGCACACGGGCGTGCATGAGACACACATGGGCGTGCATGACTAAGGCACACAGGCGTGTGCCTAGACGCACGGGGTCGTGCGCTGGCCGTGCTGCTGGTCATGCTCGTTACTGGAATTCTGGGTAATTTCTTTGAAAAAGCATACACACAGGTGTGTCCCTCAGGACACACGGGCGTGTGTCTACAATTCTGGCCGTGCACACAGCGTGCACACGGGCGTGTTCCTGCAATTACAAAGGGCACACGACCGTGCCATGCAAGCACACGGTCGTGTATCTTGTTCTCCAACAAGAACACCCGTCTGGAAAACGCACAATTCACATGTCAATTCTTAATCAATCTCAAATTAACTTATAACATACATTTCTAACACTTCAATAAGCATATTTATCAATTCAATCTCAACATGCATCCAATATAACTCATTCCACCATGAAAGCTTATTCTTTCTCTCACTAAAAAACACACACAAGCACATGCATGGTTCAAGGGTGGAAATTTCTCATCTAATTCAACATGCAACAACATATAAACATACCCAAAGTTCATCAACATGCAATGGATTCATCCAAGCATCAAAATTCATCAAAACAAGCTGAGAATACACAAGGAGAAGTAAGCGAACACTTGCCTCTCGCCATTGTCGCTGGAAGTTTTTCTTTCAACTAATCTCTTAGCTCTCTAGCTTGATCGGGAGCTACTGCTAACTGGATTTCCTCTCTAAGGTTGGGAGAAACTGAAACAAGAGAGAATGAAATGCTAAAATGGGAAGTGGGTGAGAAAAATTACTAAATTCTCTCGGCTCTCTTTTATATATATACAATTGCACGGGTGCGTGCACATGGGAAAATGAAGATTATTCATTTCCCGCGCATTCGCATGATCAAATCCTCCCTAAAGGGACCATACGAAAGCCACACAGGCTCTGAAAACTTACTAACTCACCCCTGAACTTTTCTAGACTCCCAATCTATTTCTGAATTTCGTTTTTAACCCCAAAACTCTTTTCCTAAGGGCTTTTCTGAATCTAGGATGCTACAAACTGCGCGCAACTGAAGAAAATAAAACAATTTATCTGGCTGAGGCAAGACACATGGTCGTGTGTCCTAGGCACACGGTTGTGTGTGCGGTGGAAAATTTTATTTTCCACCCACCTTCGCGCAAACACTGGATATTCCTCCTAGAATACCCAAAACAAGCCATAAAAGGCTTTTAAAGGACTCTTCTACCCCTGAAACCTTTCAAACTCTCTTCTATCAAGGAAATCTCTCTTTTACCCTTAGATTCAGAACCCTAAAAGACAGTTCTACCCTTGGGCCATTACAACTTTTAGATACAAAGTCATGCCACAAATATTCAATAACATCTATATCTATTATAAACTTTATTGACTCTATTAGCGACTTAATCTGAAAAGAAATAAATAGAAACATTTAAATAAAAACTAACAAAAACAATGTTGTTAGTATTTGTAAAAGGTAACTAACCAAGAGAAAATAGGCAAACAAAAACTCAGTGCTCAAAATAATAAGCCAAAAGATCATATATCTGCAATACATATACAATAAAACATGTTTAAACATGATTTACTATACATTACACTCTTGTTTGCCTTAAAGATGAAAAAGCAATAACCAGAAAACGACCTTCTTTCACCATAAAGGATGCAACAACTACATTCAAGATAATGTTTGTCCTTTCTACTTTGCATATTTCTATTGCAAATTAATCAAATGTGCCACAACCATACAAATGAAGGACAATAGAAAGAACGAAGATCAGAGTTTACTTAGTGAAGTCATCGGTTCTCTCATACATGCCATATCCAACATAGTATCATTCCTTCGATGACGATAAAATAAAAAATTAACAAATATGAAACTCCAATAGATCAAAATAACAACAAAATTTAACAGATATACACCAGGAGAAATCATCCTAGGTGACAAAAATTATACTACCTTGCCTCATTATATTTGTGCCAAATCATCATCACTACCAAAAACTTTCAAGAGGTAATACATAATGACAAAAAGAACAAATAAAGAACACATCTAACAACTGTAAAATGTAAGTCCTAAAACAAAATAACAAGATTCAAACAATTAAAAAACATATATATAGTACTTAAAATGTTCAGACCCAAAAGAAGTTTTGTGCCATAAGTTCAAAACAATGAAGTGACATGGACAAAAGAAATAGTACAAACTTCTAGGTAACAAATAAAATTTCACATATCTTGCCAAAAATACTTATTGATGTCATCACAATTTCCCTAGGCATAATTTCTTGCAATTTTTCCTTCAGAAAAGTCAAACATGTTTCAAATTTAAATATGATATAACACATTAAGTTGAGATAAAAATACATAAGTTTTTCCAAAATAGTAGTTTGCAAGCTTGATAGTAATTTGTTTTCCTGTACAAATAATCCAACCTACCTTGAAATTCCAGCCTGCCTTATTGTTAAACTCTCTGTAAAGCAGCAGCAAATAAGCTTTTTAGGCAGCTATGTTGGTGGTAAAAATGACCCCCATCCTGTCATTATGTATCAATCTACCATATACCGCAAAAAGGAAGTGAAAAGCCACAAGAATCAGCAAGAAAATCGGCCCAAAAATCAGGAAAGAATAAGTCATTTCTTGGAAAAAAAATCCAGAATCAGCCAAAAAACCTTGCTAAACCAGCCTTATGGTAGATGGAATTGAGATCAAGCAGCTCCAGCAAGCGTAAATAACCTCCAAGAAGTCAAGGAACCAAAAAGCAGTGCCATTCGAAGCAACAAACCTGAAATTGTATGCTTGAGGCAGCAGCCACATGGTGCAAAAATAAAAGTCTGAATGTTGTCGAAGGAACAGTCCATTAAGATACATGTCCCAGCCAGGTAAAATGCTCAAATTAGCTGAGACACAATGATGCTTGGACAACATCACACAGCAGCTCCTAAAGTTCCTCCTTTATCTCCTATAACTCGCTTCGCCATAAAGAGATTCATGCATAATCCTCGAAACGCATCTTAATTGGCCTGCCAAAGAAGAGAAATCTGCATAAAAACCATCTGTTATGAGGCTTGAAGAGAGCACCCAAGAAGCATTAAAATTAGATAATTCCAACCACAAATCAGCTATCTCTCGCCATATAAGATAATGAAGACATTAGCACGCTTTAAGCAACTCTTGCAGTGTAAAGCCATGATAGAATTAAGCTAAAAAAGATAGAAAAAAAGTAGCATAATTCGGAAAAATTTCCAATTTTTACTGTTTACAGAATAGTACTCGCAAACAGGACAAACATAATTAGTTTAATGTTTGCTGAATTCAGTCTAGCCATGATCCAAATCTAAAAATTCATGCTCTAGTAAGTGTAAATAAGAATAAGCAAGGAGAACTGCCAATTGGATAACAAAATTATTCCTAGCGAATGCATTTCTCGAACCGGGCGAAGCATATTAAAGTTCCATCAAGTTGCAAAATATGAAGCCATTAAAATTTGGCAGACAAAATTTATTAGCTCACAGATCAAATTCAGCATTTGACCAAATCATTAAACATAGCTATTGTACTACATTCTATTGGCAAAGCTAAAAAATATTACAGACCCTAGATTGAACAAATTGGAAAAAGTGAATACAGATCTTGCTTTTGTTGTTAGTGACCTTGAGAACCAATTTACCGTTATGATGCCAATACTTTATGCAGTGTATGCAATTGACCCAAGACTGTATTTACGGTTTGGAAGATAGAAAGAGGGCTTTTTTTTTATGAACAAAAAGAATTCATGGTGCGAGCTTTTCCCTTTGATGATTAAAAAATTAAAAAAATTCGTTAACTTTTTATATAAGATTAAATAAATAGTTTGTCGGCATAAATTAATGTATTTCAATTTATGATACTCTTTGTCTTTTTTAATGAAGATCTGCCTCGGTGCTTATTGAAGATAGACTTCTATTTATGTTAACTATTTATGTTTAGTTTCTTTATTATGTTTGCATGTATGATATGAGAAAACCCTTAGTGTAAAATATTTATTATTTAATGCTATACTAATTAATAATTAATAAAGACTTTTTTTATCTACAGTTTCATCCAAAAAACATCATAAAAAGGGTAAGTGGCATTATTAATTAAGCTGAACAAAAATTATCAAGCAATTCAACCTATTTCCCCAAAATTTAAACAAAATCTTAACAAGCAAACTGAGGCGTTTATCAATTTGAAAGAAAAGAAAGCATTAACGATAAGGAGATAGATTTGTTTTCTCTTTAGTGTTTGTATCCTTATGGTGCGGAGATCTGGCTCTTGCAACTGAAAAGTAAATTGCTGAATGAGCCAAGCGTTGTGCTATGAAAGCTGCAAAAAGACTAAAATGCCACAGTAATTGTTTTTCCATTATGAAAGAAGATAATTTTTGATTAACAACTTAATTATAATTAACATTTTGTGATTAACAATTTTATTTCAAATAATTTCATTTAATTATTATTAATTATTAAATTTATATATATTTAAACCACAATGTTACAAAAAAATATTAAAATATATAAAATACTAGGTCGAACTGTAAAAGCACGTGGTTTGGTATGACATAACCTTTCAATATGGCGGGTTGCATTGTATTCAACCTAACATGACCTATTACTATGTTTGATTTTAATATTTGCTTGACATAACTCAAATTGAGATGTAAACCATATTCATATCGAATAGGGTCATTTTTGGCTCTCAAGTCAAACCAATTTAAACTCTCTCTAGTTTAAGTTTGATTCAGTGTAAAAAATAAGTTAACTTTTTTATTTGAAACTCAACTCAAATTTGAGTCAAACTAAATCAAATTAAATTAATTTTTGAGACTAAACTATTTCGATTTAGACTCATCTCTACCAATAACAATAGACTTGTAAGTTTTTTAGTGATAAACTAAAAAAACTCTATCGTTAAAATATAAATTTATTTAGTTTTAATGAGAGTATAAATAATCAATTGTTAAAATTATAAAATTGACATTTGTAACGATCGGATTTTTATTCTCTCGTTATTTTTTTCTTGGTGAAACCTATTTTTTTGTACTCAAGTTTTAACAGTTTGTTATTGAATATAGAATTCAGTACATACCTACAAAGCAATGCATTAAACATTATGTTTCCCTAACCTTGCTCATATTGGATCATGTAAGGAAAGGTTTTAATGAATACAACCCACCTCGCATGTCGTCTATTCAACCTTCCTATGCCTGTTACTTTTTTCTTGGGGACGAGTGCCATCAGAACCCCACATAGATTCAAGCTTTCCTGGACATAACCCTACAAAAGAATTTTAAGAACATTTTGAAGAAAGGTTAAGTTCATTAGTTAACATATTGGCCTTCTTGTACTCAAGTACAAACGAAGGTCGTTTACAAAAGTAGGCTTGTTTGATCTCACTTTTCTCTTGTTGCTTAACACTCTTTCTTTTACCTTTAATCACTCTAGTTTTTGCACTCTCTATGATCTTTGCACTCTCACTTGTGTTTTCACTCATCTCTTTGGCTTACCTTTGTAGCTCTATCATTCCTTAAAAAGTACTTTTCATAAACCTAGAAAAGAAATTTAAATAAATGATTGCATTTTATAAGGATAGAAATCAATGGCTACTCGCCCATTAGTAGGTCCTCTCAACCTCACTTTTTGTGTTTATGCTTACTATAGTGTTTTCACTTTTCTCTTCTCTTGTGTTTACATTGTTACTTTTTTAGTATTTGCGCTCAATATGTTTTTATAAACACCTCATTTTAGATTCAACAAAGTCATTCTTGATGATGAAAAACCTGGATGTTAGATTATAATTTTTGAGATGTTAAGCTGAGGATAGATAAAAAAAAAAACACTAAAATCGAAACCAAAAAATTTATATTTAAAAAATAACTAAAAAAATTTATTATTATAGTAAAAAAAATGAAAATGAAAAAGAAAGCCATAAAATCCTTACCCATAAAATGAAACCCACAACTTAAGCTTATGCAGCCAGCCCAAAGGTAATGAGAGAAAAGAAGCAAGCCTAGCTACAAATGCAACTTGCCCAAATAAAAAAAAGAAAAAAGGGAAGGAAGGAGGCTGAACATACAGCCTAGGTAAGGTGCATGTTGGCCTGACTAGAGAAAAAGTTCCAAGGTTTGGCTTGTAATGTGTGCATGGTCCGCACATGCGTACTGAAGGGGGGAAGTGGCAAGAAAGGCAATTAGCATGCATGGCACGCACGCGTACATTGAGTCATCGCATGCTTGCCTCTTTTCTCCTACACAAATTTTCTTTCTCTCCTATCGAGCCTAGCGTACTACACGTTGACTATGAGTGCACAGGCTTTCCTTTTTCTTTACTGATGTGAATTACTTTCCTTGGGTAGGTTGTAGGTCGATTTTGGAACATTTTTTTAAATGTCTCCTACAAAAAATGATTTTAGCACAACCCCACCTATAAATACACGAAGAAAAGAAAATGAAAGGGGATTTTTTTTAGAAGGAGGAAAAAAAAAAGAACTTGAGAGAAAATCAGAAAAATCAAAGAAAAAAGAAATTTTTTTGGAGAATTAACACATTTAGGCCTGTGTGTTGTACTGTCCATAGCTTAACACTGATAAGTCTCTAAGTATCAATTTTTGGGTAAGCCTTTGAAGGGAATTTGTTTGTAAATAATATGTTTGTATTATTTCATGTATATGAAGATTGTATTATATATATGTGTGTGTGTGTGTGTGTGTGTGTGTGTGTATTATCTATGTGTTAAAATATTTTGTATTAATAATTTATGTGTTGTATTTTTATTTGTTCTGTATATAAATATATCAATATTCTATATTAATGCTTTGTTTGCTGCATTTTGTGTGTATATAGACATCTTAAAATTCTATATGTGTATTCCATATTTTTTTTGTCCAGTATTTGTATTTTATTTATCATGTATATTATATTTTTCAGTTTTGTATTTTCTTATGTATATAGTAGTTATATCTTACTTATTCTATGTATTTGTGCTCTCATGTGTTGTCTTATTCTGTGTATTTGTATTCTCATGTGCTGTATATTTTTTTTGTATTAATACTTTATCTACATACACAATCATAAAAAGTGTTGCAGACATTTGTTTGAGTGACATGATTGTAAGTTGGTGAGTCACAGTCATGTATACATGTCAATTCCATGGGAAGTGGAATTCAGAAGATCACGACTATGTAACTTTAAAGTGCATGATCATGCATGTTGTCCATACCAAAAAAAATAAGGATAAATTTTTAATTAAGCTTTAATTATGCAAAAATTGAAGAAAATATTAATTAAGCAAGATTAGTAAGTTTTAATGCATTTTATGTATTTTATGTATTTCATGACCTTGTTGACCTTTTCATGCATTTCAATAAGCACTAAGACACACAATTACAATAAATCTTATGATGAGATATTTAGATCACTTATGATAAGTTTTTATGATAAGATCTTTGGATCGATTATGAGATTTTTCAATAAATGATTTTTAAGTATAAAGTCGCTAAGTCATGGTTTTTTTAGCATGTTTTATATTATGACATAACATAATCAAAGAGTAATTACGAGGAAATTAAGAGATAAGAATAATATAAATTTAATGAAATGAATTAAGTTAAGACATTAAGATAAAAATGAAGAATTGTTATGTAAGAAAGCTTAACACTTTTAAGATATAAATATAACATCTCAGAGTTAGAAAGATCACTTTAGACTAAAAAATAAGTGTTAAAAGAGAGGTTTTAGGATGAAAAATAGATGTGAATGAGTTTAAGGGGTATAATAGTCATTTTGAGGCATGAGTGGCCTGTGCATGAGTCTTCTTAGAAGACTATTCGATATGCAATGTGGGAACAAGTGAAAATCTTATATTTCCATAAGAGCACAATTGTGCACCTTAGGATGCACAATCGTATGCCTTAGCTGGTTCCTGCGGCCATATATAAAGTCATTTCATCCTTATCTTATTGTATTTCTCACCCAAATTTTCTTATTTCTTTAGAAAACCTTAATCCCAAAAGAGAAAACGAGTAGCCAGTAACACCCAATCTAACGAGGGAGACCAATCTAGTTAGAGAGAAAGAGAGAGTGAGTTGTAGTAGCCATAAGTAAGTGCTTTCTTTACCTTCTCCTTAGTTTTCTTTAAGCTTAATACATGATTTTGGTTGTGCTATTGTGTGGAATATGTATATGATGGTTGTGTGACATGAAAAACATGTTGAAGATATGAGATAACAAGAAACTCTTAGAGATTGAATGATTTAGAAGCATGTATTTACATATATATGTGTGAGATATGTTTCCTTAGAGGGTTTGATACTTGTTTTGTGAAATTTGGGTGTTATTGATGCTTATAGTATGTGCCTAATAGTGTGAAAGATGTGTGAAAATCTTTAGAATGATTTGGATTGTGTTTGGTTGAGTTAGACAAGGTTTTGTGCAATACAAAAGGGTTTTTGTCGACGTAGGACATGGTGCACGACCATGTGCTTGAAGACACATGATCGTGTAGCCATGATTTTAGGTACCTCATGGTCATGTATGCATATGCACGACTAAGGTGAGAAAGACAATTTCCTATAGGGACATGACTGTATGGCTTGAGGTCAAAGTTATGTGCCTATATTAGGAAACATGATTGTGCCTAAGGGTCACGATCGTATGAGAAATTGATGTGTATGCTCATGAAAAGTCAAATCCATGATCGTATGCTCCTTCCACGACCATGCAACTTAGAGTGCACGTCCATGTGGCAATCAAGAAACAAAAGAGAGAAAATTACAAAAATATACATGACCAAGCACAGTCTTACATATAGTATTATGTATCTCCTTACACGATCGTGTGTCAAGTAATACACACCTGTGCAACCACAAAAAACAGTGGAAACAGTAAAATTTTATGAAATAAAGTAGAAATCAAAAATATAAATAACAAATAAGAATTGAAATAGTCATAAAGATTTATACCCTTGAAAACACAACCTTATGAACAAGTTGAATGAGTTGAGAAACCATGAAGAAAAACTTAAACAAATATGATGATTGTGTTTCAACAACATATGAAGCTATAAAATTAGAAAATTTTTAGCAATCTATACATGAAACCCTTATTATAATAGTAACAATAGTACCACAGTATACAAACAGAAAAGGAAAACGAAGAGATAGTAAAACATCATGCATGACGAACATTTACATGACATGACATGCCAAATAATGTTTTCAAAAAAGGATCAAGTGATCCGTATGCATATTTTCAATATAAAATATGATGTTTCAGACATTATTTTAAGGGTGAATACGAGTGGACACTTGTGAGTATGCACACCAATGAGTTAAGGGTATAATTAGCATCTGTGACATGGGAATATATTTATATATATGCTAATCACGTGTCAGATTAGCAGACTAGTAGATTATCTGAAAATCAGATTATCAACTAAATAATTATTAGAAATCAGTGTTCAGTTATTAGTTTTTAGACTATAGACTTAGTTTAATTTTATATATCAATACTAGTTACTGATTAGTATCAGTTCAGTTTATTCTCACATAGTTAGGGTGTCAAATCTCTGTATTTATCAATCTGGTAATCGCAACATATATTTTCATAAATCCGTTTTTATTTCTTATGATATTTCAGGATCTTTAGATCATAGTTAAGTTTTCAAAAAATATTTTCAGTAAACAGACTTAAGGACAACATCATAGTTTAACCATACATCATATCATGACATGTATTCAATAGCATAGCATGAGTAAAAGTATAGATAAATATAAGAATACTTAAATAAAGGTTGAGAAATCTAATGATGATAAACAAGAAAATTTCAGATATACTAATTACAAAGAAACACAGACAAGAGAAATGATATCAAATGATATCAGTAACAAGAAATATATAAACAATTCTGTGCATACATATGCCTCTGTGTGCATTGAATTCTGTATAAAGAGGAAAGATGATGGAAAAAGAGAGTTAAATAGGTGTTTAACCATTAAAGTAGACTTAAGTTATGATTGTAGTGGGTAGAGTTAGGAAAATACTTATTGAGTGATTTATCACTCATTCTTTTTAGTTTCCTTTTCTTTGTAGGTTAGTTAGCTTGATGCTGAGTTGGGGCACACAGTGGCTATAATTGGGACCTAATTTTGTTAGATGGCTTGTATATGGCTTGCATGCCTATTTTATTTTATATCTATATGTACACACATGTATAGTTTCCAATACTTTTATATACATGATGTTTAACTTATTTTCAATGTTTGTAATGAGTTTGCAATAAAATAAAGGAATGATATTACAAACATACAATATTTTAATTATACTAAAGATCTATATTAAAGGTGCTTTTGTCTGCATGATTTTTAGAAAGGATTTAATAAGTTCTCTACTATATGTTATTGAAAAAATGTAAATAAATAATATTAAATATAATGAACAATAATATATAACAAGTTTCACAATTTGGTATCAAAGCAATTTAAGCCATATTTTTGAGAAATATGTTTTCAAAACTCATTATTTTATGATTGCATAAGCCTAAAGATAGTGTGTTCTTATAGCCAATGCTTGCGTACCTTTTTAGTGTAAGTGTAGTAACTTTTAATTTAGTATGAATTCTTATTTCTAACCCCTCTTATGTATGTGATCCTTTAGATATGAGACTTTACATGCCTAAATTTATAAAGGTGGAGTATAATGCATTAGTGAGACTAGAGGATAGTAGGAGGAGAACTTAGGACTCTTAAGTAATCTTGAGAGTTGATGACATGAAAGAGCTTTTTAGGGAGGTGTTGAGAGAGGGCTTCCAACTATCAGCGAGAGGTGTGCCAGTGAGAAAGGATGCCCATAAGGGGACAGAGAAGGCTCATCAAGAGTTGATTTGGGGTGGTTATTCTAAGCTAGTGAAAGACAAGTATCAACTGCCCAAGGTACACAAATTATTAGGTTAGAGTTTAGAGATAGATATAGTAGGTACCGATGGTTTAACAAGATTACATCTTATTTATAGTTTACCTAGGGCTCATTAACCATCAAGATTCAGTGAGGCTAGAGATCTTATGGCAAAAGAGGAGTGGTTAGAGTTAGTTGAAAGCGTTATGAGACTATTTCTTGCTATTTCAAGTTGTGTACATGCTTTAGGGAGATACGTGGGTGTGGTAGAACCTCGCAAAGATATATATTGAAGAGGAGAGATTGTCATAGACTAAGTTTAGACAAATGTTTAATAAGGAATATAGGAGTGCAAACATGATGTATGCTAGGGCTCAAGAGTTCATAAAACTATCCTAAGGGTTGAGTACAATTAAGGAGTATGTGACTTGATTTAATGCTTTGGTGAGGTTTATACCAAGTATAGCTAGGACCAAGAGTGGAAAGGCGTAAAAGTTCATTCACAGTTTGTATCCTACCATTGCTCGAGATATGATGACAAGATCTAATCTTTCTCAATGATTTAGTGATGCATTAGTAAAGATATTGACATCAGAGATGTACTTGTAGTAGATGGGTATGTTTTTCAAACTAGTTGAGAGAGGTGATGATAAGGGTAAGAGACCTATATAGATGAAGAGATTGACTAAAAAAGATAAAAACAGATGATTCCATTTCAACTATTGTTTTATGTTAAGTGTGATAAAAGACATTCTAGTGAGTGTTTACTTAAGTAGAATGTATGTATTGGGTATTGTTAACTAAGGCATCAAATCTTCAAGTGTCCGTCTAATAATGGTGTAAGGCTTAGTAGAGGTAAAGCTGCTCTAGCTAAAGGTAGAGTCGGACCGTCCAAGAGTGGCTTAGGTGTATCTAGAAATGGTACATGTAATACCCAAAGTTAGGTATGTTTTACAATGTCATTTATGCTATTTAGTAGTAATTACAATTCAAAACATAAAAGAAAAATGACTAAAAAAGGGCATTAAACCTTAAGTGAGCTTATTTGACCAATATTGTTGAATAGGGGCAAAATAATCTTTTCACAAAGAATTAGAGGTTAGAACAGAGATTAAAATAAAAGGATATAAAATAGTTTACATGGTTGGCAAGATTCTTTTGATAAATTGTTAAGAGGACGTAAAAATTATTTTTGTAAAAGATGAGGGGTAAAATGATAACTTTAATAAAAAAGTTATTTTTTTATATTTTAAAGGCATACCAACATTACCTTTCCTCTTTCACCCTTTCTAGTTAATTAAAATTATAAGAATGACTTGGTTTTGATGAAATTAATAAATAAAGGCAAGGGCATTTTGGTCAATTAAAAATTAGGCATTAAATACAAGAGATAAATATGCATAAGATGGTCTCTTCTTCTCGTAAACAAACCTTCACCCTCTTATTCTCTCCATTTTTTGTTTTATTTTGAGTTCAATTCAAGGTAAACCAAGAAGTTTCCAAGAGAATTTTTAGAGAAAAGTGGAAGAAATTAGTTAAGAAGAATTTCAAGGAATTTGTTATAATTATGTATGGGTTTATGATTTCATATTCTTTAATGGTGTTTTTAGGTGAGAGAAAATAGGAAAGAAGGTGAAAAAGAAAAAGAACAAGAATAATCAAGATAAGGTAAGTAAATTATGTTTTTAGAACATTTACCCTAAATTTTGATAAAAGTAGGGTTTGATGACAATTAAGGTTTTATGTAATTGATATGTATATATTGCAATTCATATATCCTAGAGTGCAAATGAGTTGAAATAATGTTGGAAGGTTGTGAAATTGTAACATGTATGTATAATGTAGATTATGCAATATTTGGAAACTTACCCTGCTTTGAGTATTGGTTAAACTCCTATATAGAATTATGTATTAGTACATATTTAAGGATGATATGCAGTGTCAAATTGAAGAAAACTTGGGTTAATAGAAAGTGGCAGTTTGACCTTAACTATGTTAGAGAGTTGTTTGTAATTGGCATTTCATGCATAGCATCAGAGTGTATTTAACTACATATTGTATTTCATGTGAACATCTAAACATAAGTCACATGAGTTCTGGAAACAAAGTTTATATTCATGTATTCAATTATTACTTTATACAGAGGGTTTTTAGAGAAGGGTATTTATATGTTTTATTTTATAAAGTAAACTAGTTATAGAATTTTCTTAGGACTGATGCGATGGGAAACCCACAGAGTAGCCCTACAATCTTATTGTTCTTAGTGAGCAACCCCAAAGTAGAGTTTATTACAGTTTGATAAAGTGTGTATAACTTGACAACTGTAGAAAGAGTTAGATTTTATAGCCATGGGTCATTATCCTTCAACCTAGACCGGTCAATAGAGAAAGAAAATAGTTTTCAGAAAGAATTTTAAAGAATTTCCAAACCTTTATCTATTTTAGAATCTTAAAATATGTATGATATGTATAGCATATTTGATTGCATCATATATATACACATATTCAATCATATGGTGCATATTCAGAGTTTCAGAGATTTCAGAGTACCCTAAAAAGTGTTGATATAAGCAGAAATGTTAAAGTTATAGTAAAACGAGAAGAAATCAGTACTTAGTTTTCTAGATTATGTTAGTTTAATTTACTCACTGAGTATATTTTTTTACTCACTAAGTATATTTTTATACTCACCTTATGGTTTTACAATGTTTTTTCTTTAAGTGAAAGTGATGCAACTGTTGGGAGATGTCACACACGTGTATGAGTAGGTGGC
Source organism: Anacardium occidentale (assembly GCA_026122585.1). Classification (NCBI taxonomy): domain Eukaryota; kingdom Viridiplantae; phylum Streptophyta; class Magnoliopsida; order Sapindales; family Anacardiaceae; genus Anacardium; species Anacardium occidentale. Next base: position 293,812 of record JAJEJH010000016.1, read on the forward strand.
ACACTTGTTATAGGACAAATATGCTTTTTAAAGATGTGTACATATACATATACATATATATATATATACACACACACACACATATATTAACTAATCTTGGAGATAGGTATATGTATATAAGAGTAAAGTATTGTTAGCCAGAAAAAATAATTTTATTTCCGTTGTGTGTATATCTGATTTCATTATTGAAATTGTGAAAATAAAAATCCAATCATTGGGTAAGATTGGTATTTGGTTGGTTACAAATTTTGGAGTGCTTTTTTTTACAAGTTTATTATTCCCAGGTTGATTATTTTTAGGGAAAACTCTACCAGATTTTTTTCCTTGAAAATAACTTATTAAGGGGGTGGTTTCAGTACAAGCCCATCAAGAGGAGTTGGTGGTAAAGCTTGGGTATATGTTGTTTGTTAGGAGTAGATCAATGTTATTCCCCATGATGTGATTAGTCAGTTACTATACCTTGATACTCTTTTATTTATGCTTGTTGATTGTGGAGTTATGGACAGTTTCATTTATAATGAGGTAGTGGAGAAATTAGGTTTGACCCCTAGTATGGTTGAGAGAAGTATCAGTATTGAGATGTCAAATGGGGGGATTATGGTAATTGACTAGTTGTTTAGAGATCAAGAGGTAGTAACTTTAGGTAGGCATTTGAGGATAAATATCATCGTGTTAGAGTTAGCTGATTTTGACGTGATCTTAAGTATGAATTTTCTAGGTATATTTGGAGCAAAGATAGATTACAGAAAGAGAAATGCTAGACTCCAACTAGACATTGATCAGTTTATTTTTAGAGAGGGTATAGTAGAGAGCATATTTATATCATGTGTTCAATCAAAGAGGATGATGAATAAAGGTTGTGTACAGTACTTGGCCAATGTAATAGGTCGTAGTATAGCTAGGTCGAGTATCGAGGAAGTACCAATGGTGAGTGAGTTTCTTAATGTGTTTCTAGAGAAGTTACCAAGGTTACCTCTAAAGAGAGTGTTAAAGTTTAGTAATGAGCTGCTTCTCAACTTTTCTTAAGGCGTACGGGCGTGTGTGAAGGCACATAGGGTTTTGCTTAAGTCGTGCCCTTGATCGTGTTAGCTTTTGGAAAACTTTAACAAACATTGGTTGGCCATACGGGCGTGTGGTGCAAATACACAAGCATGCATCTGAGGCACAAGGTCGTGTACTACATTGCATGAACGTGTAGCTACCTTAACACCGTCCTGTGTCTTGCCTACACAGGCGTGTAGATTGGGATTAGACACGCAGATATGTGTACTCGGGTACACGAGCGTCTATTTGGATTTTCATATGCACACAGGTGTCATGTAAGATCGTGTTTCATGCATAATTAAGGCCACATGGGCGTGCATACTCTAGTGCACGGGCGTGTGCTCAACCCAGATTCTGCAGATGCATATGGGAACCTAGAAAATCCTACTCAAACTTATTCAAATCTCAACCATTCTTCAATCAAGCTTGCTTACATAAAATATGCATGCCAATAAGCATTCTCATCTCATTCATTCATCATAAAAACATGTCAAAATCATACATTTACTATAAAATCATACCCAAGCACATAAACATCATACATTTCATAATGATCTCACAAATCATCATGCATCATCTCATTTCATCTTCAAATCACAGCAACACATATCCACAACATGCAGCAATCATCCAAGAAGCTTAAAATCGGAGGAAGCATGTTGTAAACCTAAGTGAAAGGGGTAAAGAAATACTTACCGCTAGCCATTACGTCTAGATCTCTCTCTTTCGAAGCTCTTGGATCTCTAGCTGAAATAATGGTTGTTGGCTGGACGGATTCCGGCCTAGGGTTTCTTAGAAATAGAGAAAAGAAGAAGCTGAAGGAAAACGTTGAACGAAAATGCTAGAAAACTAAAGCATTTATCACACCTTTCACTTGACACACGGGCATGTGTTTGGGACACACGGGTGTGCACCCCTTAAAAACTCAAATCTCTCTCTCCTCGCGCCATACATGGAATATTCTTCTCAGAATATCTATGTACAAGCCACTAAAGGCCTCTAAAAGACTCTTCTACCCTCAAACTCTCTCGAATATATTTTCTATCTGAAAATCTCTCTTTTACCCTTAGTCTCAGAGCCTAAAATGACAATTCTACCCCTGAGCTACTACAATCATCCCCTAATTAGAAAAGAAGATGATGGTTTCAAATGAAATTATGCCTAAGCGCGTATGGATTGGCACATCCATGAATGTCTTTGTAGTGACCCCCGTCCCTGGCCTACTGTGCGCAGCTATAAAATATATATATAAATATATAATAATAGTAATAATAAAACTATGCCTGTGACGGAGATCCCTACGAGGGAAAAGAATTTAAACTGCTACTCATAATACTTGAAAATCTATATACGGAAGCGTAAATATGTAAATATGACCATTAAATAAGTCACAATAATTTTTTTTTTTGAAATTCCTAGGCTATTCATGTATTAAATCCACACAGTGCATAATAATATACTACACACAACATAAATACATGAAATACGATTAACAAAGCGAATGAGCCGAAAAGATAAAGCTTGCTGCCGAGCCATGTCCCCAAAACCTCACAGCTGATCGCCACATCTCAGTCCCCAAAACTCACTGACCTGCAAAAGAGAAAGGAAGAGAAAGGGGTGAGTGACAAAATCACTCAGTAAGCATTTCCTAGCTCTTACACAGACAAGTCATTAAGTAAAGGCTGATCCTCGATCAGACCTCGGAATCTCAGCTTACTGTTTCCTCAATCCTATCTTATCTCTTATTTCTTTACTTTCTTTCTTTATTAAGTTTTCAGAATTCTCGTCTGTTTTATGCTCTGTACTTTGCTTTTATCTCATATGTTTTCATGTATATGGTACATGACATGATATGTATGCTCTGATGCCATGTAAATCTCATTTTCTCATAAAAAGTGCCCTTCGGGCTGATTTTCTGAAAATATACTCTTTTCTGAAAACTCTTTCTCATAAAAATCTCTGATCCGAAGATCCTCATATGTATACATACAGCATCAAAAGTACTGTATCTGAAAAATAACTCTACTATGCTGGCCAGTCTGATGAATACAGGGATTCGGCACCTTGGCCTCGTGAGCTCAAACCTATAAGAAAATTACTCGTGCACGACCATGTTCTCTCTAGCGAACCATGGTTTCCCTGTCTAGCGGGCGTGCAAACTCACAGGTGCCCCCTCGTATCCACCCCTAACTGATGTCCGGAACATCGTATATATATATACTATTTAAAATATCTTTTGGATCCGTAGATCCCTTTCTGAAAATTTCTCATGTATGGCATGCCATGCTCAATGTCTCTCAATCATGCATGAAATAATGTTTTCTCATGTTATTCTCGTGTTTCGCATGCTTAGATTTGGCTTAGGGAGGCTTAGGGTTGCTCATTTTTAATTAAAAATCTCTTTTCTTTCTTTCTTAAGCCACACGGGCGTGTGTGCTAGCGTGCACGGGCGTGTGTCAAGGCACACGGGACCGTGAGCCTCTCGTGCTGATGGGTGTGCAACATTCTGGAAAATTTCTCAAGAAATCAAGGAAAAGGCCAACCACACGGGCGTGCATCACACTGCACGGGCGTGTGTCTGCCTCAGCACCCTCCCGTGTCTTGCCTACACGGGCGTGCTCAAATGGGGATCTCATACATGGGCGTGTCCTCTCGGGCACACAGGCGTGTGTGTGGATTTTCATACTCACACGGGTAGGACGCAAGGTCGTGTTCATACAGATTTGAGGCCACACGGTCGTGTCCCCTCGGACGCACGATCGTGTGCTTAACCCAGAATCTGCAGAATGCGTTTGGAAACCCAGAAATCCAACCCAAACACATCCAATACTTAATCATCTCTCAATTAAACATAACCACAACACATATACATGCTAATAAACATACTCAGCTCATGCATTTCCCATTTAACTCATCAAATCTCATGCATTTCTCATCCAAAGCATACCCAAGCATGTAAACATCACACATTGCATATTCATCTCAAAATCATCAGACATCTCATCATTTCATCATCTTATCATGCTGGAAAAACATGCTCAACACACAGCAAGCATCAAATAAGCTGGAAAACAGGAAAACTTGCTGGAAACCTAAGTGAAGAGGTAAAGAAATACTTACCTCTTGCCATGGCGTCCGGATCTCTCTCCCTAGATGGTCTTAGATCTCTCACCGGAACAATGGCAGCTGGCTGGACAATCTCTGGTCTAGGGTTCGCTGGAAAAGGAAGGAGAAAAGTTGAGGGAAAGCTGAAGGAGAAAATGCGGGAAAAAGCTGGGGGAAAAGAAACTTATACTCATTCTCTCTTCTGGCACACGGGCGTGTGCCCCTCAAATTCTCAAACTCTCTCTTTTTAACCCCTCAACTTAGCCTAAATGACAAATCCTACCCCTGGGCTATTGCAATCTCCCCCTCTAATAAAAATTCTGTCCCCGGAATTAACTAAATAAATCTAGGAACCTATCTCTCATCTCAGACTCAATCTCCTAGGTGGCTTCTTCAACTCGCTGACTCCTCCACAGAACCTTAACCAACAAGATCTCTCTGTTTCTCAGGGTCTTCACTTTATAATCCAGAATCTGAACAGGCGTCTCTTGATAACTCAGATCATCTGCCAACTGAAGATCCTCAATCTGAAGCATATGCGAAGAATCTCTCACATACTTCCTTAACTGAGATACATGAAACACATTATGGATTCTATCCATACTCGCTGGTAAAGCCAATCTGTAAGCCACTCTGCCAACTCTCTCCAAAATCTGATAAAGACCAATAAACCTTGGAGCCAACTTACCTTTCTTACCAAATCTCAAAACTCTTCTATAGGGAGCAACTCTCAGGAAGACATGATCTCCAATCTCAAACTCTATCTCCCTACGTCTCAGATCCGCATAACTCTTTTAACGATCCTGGGCCTGCTTAATCCTCTCTCTGATCACTCTGATCTGCTCAATCATTATCTGAGTCATCTCTGGACCTACTGCTGACTCTAGCGAATCTCTCTTATCCATCTCATCCCAATACAATGGCGATCGACACTTTCTACCATACAAGGCCTCGAAAGGCGCCATCTGAATCGTAGACTGATAACTGTTGTTGTAGGCGAATTCCATTAATGGCAAAATCTCAACCCAACTCGTCTGAAAATCTCTACAACAAGCCCTCAACATATCCTCTAATATCTGATTGACTCTCTCAGTCTGTCCATCTGTCTGGGGATGATAAGCCGAACTGAAACGAAGTCTTGTTCCCAAAGCTCTCTGCAAACTGCCCCAAAAGGCTGACATAAACCTCGAATCTCTGTCTGACACTATATCTCTGGGAACTCCATGTAGCCTGACTATCTCTCTAACATACAGTCGACCCAACTGATCTGTACTCATACCATCTCTGATCGGTAAGAAGTGTGCAGACTTACTCAAGCGGTCAACAATAACCCAAATACTACTATAACCTCTCTGTACTCTCGAGAGTCCTGAAATAAAGTCCATCGAAATACTCTCCCATTTTCACTCGGGAATCCTCAAAGGCTGTAACAAACCAGACGGTCTCTGATGCTCTGCCTTGACCTACTGACAAATCAAACACTTGGCTATATACTCTGCTATATCTCTCTTCATACCAGACCACCAAAACGATCTCTTCAGATCCTGATACATCTTTGTACTGCCTGGATGAGCTGAATATACTGAATCGTGTGCCTCTGCCAAAATCCTCTGTGTCCTCTGGCACACATACTCTGTCTCTGAATCTCAGAATACCATCTCTGACTTCATAATCTGACACTGAACCCTCTGAAGTCCTCTGAACCCATAAATCGGCCCTCTGAGACTCTCTGATGTCATCATGCAAAGTCGAAACCAACTGAAGTTTGGAAAAGCCAACTGACATAATCTCAATCTCGTCTCTGGCGATCTCATGCTGTAACTCTCTCTGAACTGTAACCATAGACAAGGCTACCTTCCTACTCAAGGCATCTGCTACTACATTAGCTCTCCCTGGGTGATATCTGATCTCACAATCATAGTCCTTCACCAGCTCTAACCATCTCCTCTGCCTCATATTTAACTCTCGTTGGGTGAAGAAATATTTCAAGCTCTTATGATCAGAATAAATACAACACCTGACACCATACAAATAGTGTCTTCAGATCTTCAAAGCAAACACTACAGCCGCTAACTCCAAGTCATGCGTAGGGTACCTCAACTCATGATCCTTTAATTGCCTAAAAGCGTAGGCAATCACCCTACCTGATTGCATCAACACTGCTCCAATCCCCTGATGGGAAGCATCTGTATAGACATTATAATCTATACCCTCCTGAGGCAACGCTAACAACGGAGCACTTGTCAACCTCTGCTTTAACTCCTGAAATCGAGCCTCACGCTCCTCCGTCCAAACAAACGGCGTCTCACTCCGAGTCAAAATTGTCAACGGCTTAGCTATACTGGAAAAGCCCTCTATGAATCTCCTGTAGTAACCAGCTAATCCAAGAAAACTCCTCACCTCTCTGGCAGTCCTCAGCCTTGGCCAACTCAAAATGACCTCAATCTTACTCGGATCCACTGAAATCCCTGCTGAAGAAACAACGTGTCCAAGGAAGGCAACATTGCTCAACCAAAACTCGCACTTGTCAAACTTAGCATAAAGCTGACGGTGTCTCAATCTCTGAAGAACAAATCTCAGATGCTCAACATGCTCCTCTACACTCCTCGAGTAGACCAAGATGTCGTCGATAAACACAACAACGAATCTATCTGGATAGTCCTGAAAAACTCGGTTCATCAAGTCTATAAAAATCGCAGGAGTATTCGTCAAACCAAATGGCATCACTACAAACTCATAGTGGCCATACCTCGTCCTGAAAGTAGTCTTAGACACATCTCTCTTTGCAACTCTAATCTGATGATACCCAGACCTCAAATCAATCTTGGAAAACATTGCAGCTCCACTCAACTGATCAAACAGATCATTTATCCTGGGCAACGGATACTTATTCTTAACTGTCACCTTATTCAGTTCTCTGTAATCTATACACATTCTCAGGGAACCATCCTTCTTTTTCACAAACAGAATCGACGCGCCCCATGAAGAACAACTTGGCCTTATAAACCGCTTATCAATCAACTCTTGAAGTTGTTTCTTCAATTCTTGCAACTCAACTGGAGCCATGCGATACAGAGCCTTCGAAATCGGAGCCGTACTGAAAAGTAACTCAATCGAAAACTCTAACTCCCGCTCTGGAGGCAATCCTGGCAAATCCTCAGGAAAAACATCGAGAAACTCTCGAACTACAGGAACCTCCTCGATACTTGACTCAACTGCCTGTCTACAGAATACATTACCCAAGTATCCTACACATCCTTTACTCAACAACTTCCTCGCCTGCAAACAGGAAATGAAAACCGTATCCACTCTGCCCTCACCAAAGGTGAACTGATCAGAGTCTAACTGCAATCTAACCTTTTTCCTCTTACAGTCTATCTCAGCTCCATAACAACTCAGAAAATCCATACCTAGGATCATGCCAAAATCAGCTAACTCTAACATGATCAGGTCTATCCTCAAAACTCTACCCATAATGATCACCTCTTGATCTACCAGAATCAGATCACTCACTATCACACCTCCATCTGGCATCTCAATACTAATACTCCGCTCTGCCACATTAGGGGTCAACCCTAATCTCTCTATCACTCCTCGGGAAACAAAACTATGCGTGGCACCACAATCAATCAACACATAAAAAGGAGTATCCAAGAAAGTCAACTGACCTGTAACAGCATGAGGGTTCATCTCAGCTTGCTCTCTCCTCACTGCGAAGACTCTAGCTCTGCCTCCGCCTCTGGGTGAACCAACACCGCCTCTCTGAGCTCCACCACCTCTACCAGCTGGACCTCCATAACCTCGACTGGGACCTGCTCCTCCAACTGCTGGCCCAACTCCAGCTCCTCTCATCGGACACTCAGAAAATCTATGACCAAGCTGACGGCATCTGAAACAAACATCTTGACCTGCCAAACACTATCTTGGGTGACTTCTGCCACATCTCCTGCAGACTGACAACTCTGCTCTCTGCCTCTGTCTCTTACCCTTAAACTGTTTCCTTGACTACATAGGTTTCTTGCCTCTATCTCCACCTCTCTCAGGTGCTCTCTCTGCTGATCTCGAAAAGAAACCCATCTTCTGCAAATAAACCTCTGACCTCAAGGCTCTCCCTAAAGCCTCACTGAATCTCTGTGGTGGTGAAGAACCAGTCATCACATCTCTAGCAATCGCAGGGTGCAGACCATGCACAAATTTTTGAACTCGGATCGACTCAGAAGTCGCTACTCCTGGAACAAATCTGGCAAGCACATTAAACCGGGTGGTATAATCCTTAACCGAACTGTTCCCCTGAGTCAACTCTATAAACTCCTGGGCTCTGGCATGTACCATATCTGCACTACGGTACTCCTCCTTAAACATCCTTCTAAACTCAGTCCAGGTCAAACTCGCAACATCCACTGACGTCCTTGCGAGGTTCCACCACACCCTCGCATCACCTCTCAACATGAAGGTAGCATACCGAATCATCTCTCTGTCGATCATCGTGAACAATCCAATCACGCTCTCTATCGACTCAATCCACTCCTCAGCCACAGTTGGATCTCGAGAACCATTGAACTTAGACGGCTGATGAGCACCAGACAAACTGTAGATCGGATGCAACCTATCTGAACCACTCGTACCAATCGTATCTGTCCCTGAACTCATATCTGCCTGACGGCCAAACTCGGGCATCTGATAAGGCTCTCCAATAGTCTCTAACATACCATGATCTCTCTGCCCATACTGACCTCTGACTCGCCCCTGATGGGCTCTCTGTCTCTCTGGCTCATACTCATCGGCTCTGGCTGTCGGCTGAACACCCTCTCTGATCATCTCTCAGAAGATATCCCTCACATCCTCAACTCGAAGAGAAACTCTGGAGTGCCGAGACCTCACTAGTACTCATGGGCCTAACCGAAGCACTACTCTCTTCCTCTACGATTGGGGGTAAAGGGGCTTGGGCTATTCTATCTAGAACAGCACAAAACAGTGTAAACATACAAAACAAACAACATTCTCAAAATATACTTACGCTGAGAAGAAGCGAACAACAGCTGTCAGGACATGCTAGCCTTGGCTCATGCTACTTCTCTTTGAAAACAATGTATTTCAAACTCATTTTCTTTAAATATAATCTCAAATACTCTCTGAAAATCAAGGTATCACTCTAAAAATTTAAAATACTACTCTGATACCAAAACCTTGTAGTGACCCCCGCCCCAGGCCTACTGTGCACAGCTATAAAATATATATATAAATATATAATAATAGTAATAATAAAACTATGCCTGTGACGGAGATCCCTACGAGGGAAAAGAATTTAAATTGCTACTCATAATACTTGAAAATCTATATACGGAAGCGTAAATATGTAAATATGACCATTAAATAAGTCACAATAATTTTTTTTCTGAAATTCCCAGGCTATTCATGTATTAAATCCACACAGTGCATAATAATATACTACACACAACATAAATACATGAAATACGATTAACAAAGCGAATGAGCCGAAAAGATAAAGCTAGCTGCCGAGCCATGTCCCCAAAACCTCACAGCTGATCGCCACATCTCAGTCACCAAAACTCACTGACCTGCAAAAGAGAAAGGAAGGGAAAGGGGTGAGTGACAAAATCACTCAGTAAGCATTTCCTAGCTCTTACACAGACAGGTCATCAAGCAAAGGCTGATCCTCGATCAGACCTCGGAATCTCAGCTTACTGTTTTCTCAATCTTATCTTATCTCTTATTTCTTTACTTTCTTTCTTTATTAAGTTTTCAGAATTCTCATCTGTTTTATGCTCTGTACTTTGCTTTTATCTCATATGTTTTCATGTATATGGTACATGACATGATATGTATGCTCTGATGTCATGTAAATCTCATTTTCTCATAAAAAGTGCCCCTTGGGCTGATTTTCTGAAAATATACTCTTTTCTGAAAACTCTTTCTCATAAAAATCTCTGATCTGAAGATCCTCATATGTATACATATAGTATATCTGAAAACAGCATCAAAAGTACTGTATCTGAAAAATAACTCTGCTATACTGGCCAGTCTGATGAATACAGGGATTCGGCACATTGGCCTCGTGAGCTCAAACCTATAAGAAAATTACTCGTGCACGACCATGTTCTCTCTAGCGAACCATGGTTTCCCTGTCTAGCGGGCGTGCGAACTCACAGGTGCCCCCTCGTATCCACCCTTAACTGATGTCCGGAACATCGTATATGTATATACTATTTAAAATATCTCTTGGATCCGTAGATCCCTTTCTGAAAATTTCTCATGTATGGCATGACATGCTCAATGTCTCTCAATCATGTATGAAATAATGTTTTCTCATGTTATTCTTGTGTTTCGCATGCTTAGATTTCGCTTAAGGAGGCTTAGGGTTGCTCATTTTTAATTAAAAATCTCTTTTCTTTCTTTCTTAAGCCACACGGGCGTGTGTGCTAGCGTGCACGGGCGTGTGTCAAGGCACACAGGACCGTGAGCCTCTTGTGCTGATGGGCGTGCAACATTCTAAAAAATTTCTCAAGAAATCAAGGAAAAGGCCGACCACACGGGCCTGTGGTGCGAATACACGGGCGTGCATCACACTGCACAGGCGTGTGTCTGCCTCAGCACCCTCCCGTGTCTTGCCTACACGGGCGTGCTCAAATAGGGATCTCACACACGGGCGTGTCCCCTCAGGCACACGGGCGTGTGTGTGGATTTTCATACGGACACGGGTAGGATGCAAGGTCGTGTTCATGTAAATTTGAGGCCACACGGTCGTGTCCCCTCGGACGCACGGTCGTGTGCTCAACCCAGAATCTACAGAATACGTCTGGAAACCTAGAAATCCAACCCAAACACATCCAATACTCAATCATCTCTCAATTAAACATAACCACAACACATATACATGCTAATAAACATACTCAACTCATGCATTCCCATTTAACTCATCAAATCTCATGCATTTCTCATCCAAAGCATACCCAAGCATGTAAACATCACACATTGCATATTCATCTCAAAATCATCATACATCTCATCATTTCATCATCATATCATGCTAGAAAAACATGCTCAACACACAACAAGCATCCAATAAGCTGGAAAACAGGAAAACTTGCTGGAAACCTAAGTGAAGAGGTAAAGAAATACTTACCTCTTGCCATGGCGTCCGGATCTCTCTCCCTAGATGGTCCTGGATCTCTCACCGGAACAATGGCAGCTGGCTGGACAATCTCTGATCTAGGGTTCACTGGAAAAGGAAGGAGAAAAGCTGAGGGAAAGCTGAAGGAGAAAATGCGGGAAAAAGATGGGGGAAAAGAAACTTATACTCATTCTCTCTCCTGGCACACGGGCGTGTGCCCCTCAAATTCTCAAACTCTTTCTTTTTAACCCCTCAACTTAGCCTAAATGACAAATCCTACCCTTGGGCTATTACCATCTTCTACACAAATTTATATAGATAGTAACATCTACAAGTGTACTCTACTCAAAACTAACCACAAGCCTACAAGACCATGAGTGAACATTTGATGTGGAGCACTTTTATTGGTTAGTCATGCATTATGACTACCTATGGTGTGACTTGAGCTATAAAATGTTGTTTTTAATAGGTTTTTTTTTTTTTTCTAATTTTGGGCTTTAGGTTTTTTATGGTTTGAATTTTAGGCTGTAGGTTTACTTACCTTGCCAAGCATTTGTCTTTCTACCTGTATTCCTCATCTTGACAACTTAAAAGCTTTGTATTAGGATGACATGTTATTATCATTTAGGGTGTTTATATTTTGGTTTTGTAAAAAGTCACATAAATGAATTGTTACATGTTTTTTTACAGAGTTAGACACTTAATCATGTACATGTAAAATGTATGTCTATATGATCCTTATACACGACCATATATGACACATGCATAATCATGCATTAGTGTTTAGATAAAGAATAATGTTTACATGTTACACAAAATTTGTGTAACATAACCCACTATGTTATAATCACTCGAGTAACGACATGGAGAGTCATGCATAACCCACACAAAATTGTGTATTAGTAGATTATTTGAATTTCAAATTATATATTACTTGATCAACCCTAATCTATCCCAAACACACAAAATTTTTCACCTGTCAAGATGCTTAATTGTATGCCCAACAAATGCATGTCGTGTATCAAGTTAAAACTTTACTTTTTAACTTTTAATCTGATTTGAGTAGATCTAATAAGTTTACATGACAATGTTCGATAACATAATCTTATGCCTCTAAAGTTCAATTAACTTCTATAGTATATGACCTACAAGCTTTTTACTAACTTGATAGTATCTAAAATTAAGTTGAATTTGGATATAAATCATGAGTAACCTTTAGCAAAACATTATAACTATCTAAATAATAAACTATTAGCAAATATCTTTGAGCTTAATCAACTTGATAGTTAACATATAATTTAATCTCTTTGTTGCATTGTATCTCGTGAGGGTGATAAATAGATTAGCTTCTATCTTAATGACTTTTTGTTCTGTAAATATATGCTAAACTAAAACATTAGATATGGCAATGACTGATTTAACTATGGTCATAGACTTATTGGTTATGGATATTATCACAAAGACATCACTCACATGCTTAAGAGTGACAAATCCTTTATTGATCCACCCTAGCTTTCATATTAATCATGATGTTGCCAATTACTCACCTTTGACATCAAATGGTATCACTCTTAACACAAGACGATCTGGTAACCTCAAGGTGAAAGACTATATGTACCCATCAAGTTTAGAGGACATATCGATAGACATAGAAAACACCATCTATATAGAGTCCTTTTTAGTAGGTCTATTTGGTGAACATAACCACCAAATCATACACCTATTTCTAGGACTAGCTTGTAAGTAATAGACTTTTAATACTGTAGACCAATACCATTTTTTAGTGGGATCATTTAACACTATGAAAATCCTTGCATCATTATTCATGCCTAAGGTTTATAATGATTTTAGGATTACATATATTTTTAGTATAATCATAAATGAATATGTAGAAAAAACATGATTGATCATTTGAATCCCTTATTTGAGCTCTATCGTATTAAGGACATATTATACATATCGAGTAAGTGAGATTAAGTTGTTGTCTAGTTTAATACTATTCAATCATTGATTTGATTGTTAGTTTATGATTATAAGGAGCACCTAAGGTAGACATCATTTCTATGTCTCAGTCTTAAGAAACATTGGATGAAAAAAAAATTGAATTGTATGAGTAAATGTAAGACTAATAAACTATGAGTATAAACATTGACACAATCAATTAGGTGGCTATGATCTCTTGGTGGAGCTAGCTCTTGATTTATGTATAAATAGATGTCAAATAAGAGATTAACATAAGTCCACACACTATCGACTCATGAAAGAACTTTTGGGTCACACACAAAAGGATTAAATGATATGAGAAGCAATATAATTAGTTGGGATGAATCATGTCTATTTTTGGATATATGACTTTGAGTCTCAAGAAGTGTTTGGAATCAACATGGTTTAAAGTCTAAATTGAGCTAGATCTTGAGGGAATGGTGCATGATAATATTTGGAGGACTTGTTGTATCTAATCAGATAAGGTTGAAAGTCAAACATGAAGTTTGAATTAAAAAATGTAATAATGGAATAATAGTTTAAAATTTCAAAACAAAACACACACACACACACACATACATGTAAGCATATATACACAAACATATATCCTAAATCCATTTATAAATATTGTTATATAAACAAGTCAATCAAGAATTAACCAAAAGAAAAAAGGTCATACCAACATAAATGATTTTTTCATTCTTTGCATGGCTAATTCTAAATCCTCTAAAATGACACTTACCATCCAAGGATTGGACAATTCCTTAGTATCCACATGAAGCACAAACTTTAGAGACTTGTTTAGGCACTGTGAAGTCTATTAGGACATTATGCACGGGTGTGAGAAGGGGTGAACGAGTATGATATGTATATGGGCAAAAAAAGTTTTGAAATTGTGAAAACTTGTCTCTTTATATAGGAGACGATGCACGACTATTCATGATGATGCACAAATATGCACATGATCTTATCCTTATCACGTACTATCCGTAATTATCCAAAATTTGAGTGATTTGATGAGTCATAGATAACTATCCACTTACGATAATGCACAACCATGCATTGACTATGCATAATCGTTATCTAGCCAAATCATCCATTTCAAGTCTCAACCTTATCTAAGTAGATGGGGCAAACTTTGCACAATTTCTTTCACACTCATTCCGTTAAGATATACTCAACCTAGTCTTCAAACTATAATTTGAGTCTGAATCCTTATTGAGACTTGAAACTATTAATCCGAATATCAAACCGGATTCATCTTGAATAATTTTATGTCTTTGAGTTTGATTAACCCCTTTTATATGTATGACCTATAGGCTCTTTGATAAGTCAGTAATGTATGAATTTGTGTTTGATTCCTATTGAACAACCATCCATGCATAGACCTAGGTTGGCTTTTGTGAAAGCATCATGACCACCTAAATATCGAAATGTTGATACATAACCAACAACCTATCAATAATATGGTCATTCGTATAATATAATTTCTTTGTTATCAAATATTTTTTCGAGATTGAGACATAAAAATAGTGTCTACCTTAGAAATTTTTTGATATCATAGTCTGACATCTCATTAATGTTTGAATGACATTAAATTAAGAAACAACTAAATCCTATTGTTGTCATAAGTTTTGTTGGTCGTCGATATCCATCAGTAGGCCTATTAGAGATATATGCTTCTATATTGGGAAGTCACGAATGTTTTGTTAATCCATTATAGCCTTCATATATAACTCAATATGATTAATACTACCTTTTCAACAACCATTTCTCAAATACTACATTGGACTAGTGTCAAACCATACAATTATTGCATAAGATAATTAGTGATTGTAAGTCAAAAGACCATATGAACCCTTATTTATTTAAGAGGATGTATTTCATAGACACTAGAGTACTCATCTATATGTACCATCATTTCGATGGACATGTATACAATGTTTACCTATGCATTACATCAAACCGTCAATAAACAATTTTAATACGAAAGATTTATCACCATTTTTCGATGGCGTTATTTAATACTGTGATAATTCTAACTTTATTATTTGTGTCTGTGATTGTAGACACCCCATTTTGGACCCAACAGGGTCACCCCCGATGATGAAAAACCTGGATGTTGACTTAGAGTTTTTGAGATGTTGAGCCGAGGATGAATGAGTTAAAAATATTTATTTTATTTTATAGAAAAAAAATGTTTATTTTATTTTATAGAAAAAAAAATGTTTAAAAAAAAAAATCATTAAAATCCAAAAAGATGACCCAAATAGCTAACCCAAAAGAGGAGAGAATAAGGAGGCCCAGTGTGCAGCCCATTTTGGAGGACTCCAGCAGTAGGTATGCTGGCCCGGCTGGAGGAAGGCCCAAGGATGAGCCTGCAGCGTGCGCGTGCGTTACACGCGCGATGAAGTGGACAGGCCTTTGCTGATCGCGCGTGTCACGCACGCGCCCACGAAGTCGCCCATATTCGCATTCCGTTGTTTTTGTTTTTCCAGCGCATTTCTTCTCCAGCGCATTTATTCCTTTCTCTCTCCTGCCCCTGCTGGTACGCGTGTCGCGCAATGTGTGGCTGCACAGCTAGCTACCGTTTTCATCCAGATTGCTTATAAAAGGAGCTGGGATCTTCCAGAAAGGGGGAGCTGGAGGGGAGAGCCTAGAGGGAGAGAAGGAAAAAAATTTTAAGAGGAGAGAAAAATTGGGGAAGGGAAAAATTTCAGAAAAAAAAAATAAAAAAGTGTTTTAGAAAATTAAAACATTTTGAAAGCCAATTTATGTGGTGAGGGATCATCTTCAGCTCAACATCAAGAGATTTTTAATCGAATTCAGGTTAGTCCCTGAAGGGAATTTTCTATAAACAAAATTTCTATATTATTTCATTTTATATTGTATATATGTTTTATAATTTACATTAATTTTTCTATTTATTTTGTATAAATATATTGATATTTTATATGTATGTTTTATCTATTTTTATATTTTGTATTTATATTGTATATGTATTGTTTATTTTGTATTTTTTTTATATATATTATGTATTTGATTTGATTATTTATATCTGTATTTTTTTTGTGTTGTACTTTTGTTTATTATATATTTTGTATTCTGTATTTTCCATCTTGCATATACATGGGTATATTATAATCTACTGTATATATTTATTTTTGTTATGTATATATATATCCTATATAACATGCTGTGTCCTGTGTATTGGTATATGATATATATATAACATGCTGTGTGCCTACATGTGTTGTATGAGACTGGCCGCCCCGATGGCAGTAGGCGGCTATGTTATTTCCCCCCTCCCAGGTTCAAGCCACGCTAGATCAAAGCTGCTTTTCATTTTTTTATTTACTCTATTTTATTTTATTTTTACTATTATTATTACTGTATATTAATATAATACATATATATTTATTTTGTATATATACTGTATATCACTGTATATATATACAGTTATTTTATAGTGTATATATATTTATCATATCATATTATATAATTTTGTGTGATGTAATATTTCTTATTGTACATACATTTTATGTGGCTCATAATTGTAATCCTAGCTGAAATAAATATGCATTTCCGATAAAGTTTATGCATTTTTTTTAGTTGGTAGTTTGCTGAAATAATGTCCATGCATGAGTTAATTAAAAATTTGTATCATTATATTATATTTCTATATAATATTTAATTACATGTGACATGCCAAGATTTTTGTTTTGTAAATAAATGTTTCTGTATATATATGTTATATGTATTATGTAATTATAAAATAGTGTTTATTATATACTCTGAATGTTGGCATTATTATATATCTTTATATATGTATGAACTGTATATTTTGTATTTGTTTAAGGAAAAATGATGTATTCATGTGTATTATATATTATCATTGCATTTAAATTAAATATAATGAATGTGGCCGTTGCCTTGGGGGTAAAAGGCGGAAGGCTAGAATGTGGGGCGCCTGGGTTCGAATTGCGGCAAGGGGGGATTTTGGTTATTTTATTTACTGTGCATGTGTGTATATTGGGTTTCCTGTTTGAGCTGCATGCTGCTTACTCTCTTGGGCGGGCTGGCTGGGCTGCATTTTATTTATTAGATGGGCTACTGTACATGTGTGTATATATTATTGGGCCTCCTGGTTGGGCTGCATGCTATCAATTTCCACTGATTGGGCTGCACTTTGGTTTTTCCTAGTAGGTGGGCTGCATCCTATATATTTCCTTACTTGGGCTGATTCATTTATTTAATATATATTTGTTTATTTTATTGGATTAACTAACAAAATTGTTTTTACAGGATTTATTTATTTATTATTTTTAGGCTTGTTTAAAGTTAGAAAAAATATATAGGGGTGTATGAAAAGGGTTGTAATTTTTAATTTTTAATTTATGTTGATTTAGCTTTGTATTTTATGACTAACCTAATTTGTTTTGCAGGATTTATTATTTTATAGGCTTGTTTAGGGTTAGAGAAAATGTATAGGGGTGTATGGAAAAAGGTGTAATTTTTAATTATTTTCTTTTTCATATTTTATTATTTTCGTGGATGCATGTAATTTATTATATGTGTGTGTTTAACAATGCATCGTGTGATAATACGGAATTTAATTAAACTCGGTAATGCGCTTAACGAACGAACCACAATAGTGGAGGCCGGCTTTCATGTCGGGCGGCATGGGTGCCTAACACCTTCCCATTGCCGTACCTGACTCTCCGAACCCGACCCATTGGGCAGGTGAGGGGTAGTTGAGTCCTTCGCAAGGGATCCCTAAATCGCCCATCCTCACCGATGTGTATTTTTCTGGGGTTACTCCTGGGTGGCGACTCCATAGACTCCGTAGCGGGCCAAAAATCCGTTATGCGCTCCTCTTGGCCACGTTTAGGGTGGTTAAACAAGAGTGGTAAGTCTGTCCTCGCTCGGCGCGGCAAAAATCGGCGCCACAACGATCTGAATAATATCAAGACTACATATATATTGTTCATAGAGTTCTCATGATCAGATTTCTTGCCCTGAACATATCGGAGTTCAACAATTTTTTGAGCATTTTCAAATTAAAGGGTTGAATACATTTCCTCAAATCTTGGGTGGGAAGAAAATAATCATTTGGCCTATTACAGAAGAAACAAGTTTGATAAATATTGACAGAAGGATATTTAATGGTATTTGACAAATATATATAATTATATAATCACAAATTATATAATTGCCCCTTAAATATTTTGAATAAAAAATTACATTTAAAAACAAAAAGACCTTTAATAAAATTAAGAAAGTAAAAATTAATACAATTAAAATTATATTAAATTTAGGCCTCTAATTAATATTTCTGAAACATATATTCCTTGGCAATAATTTAGTAAAGTTACGTAGGCTCAAAATAATATCCAAAATGTAATATTGCTGCAGTCATATTTTATTTAATGACGCTTTAGTCCTCACATCTCAATCCATTGAAAAAAATACCCTTGAAATATTGGAATTACTAAATGTGGTGGCAAAACCCTAGAGGTCATACTAACCCGACCCAGCCAGCCAGACCCAGTAAGACAATCAACTCTCCCTTCCCTTTCGTTCTCCTTTTTTTGGCTTCTGACTTCAAAGACTTCATCTTTCTGTGTTTTCTCTTGGAATACTTTTGCTAATTTGTGTGATTTTGAGCGTAGTTTCTTTTTTTGGAGCAAAAATGGAGGTGGGGAGTTGCAGCTGTTCGGAAAAGAGAGTGTGGGCACTGTCTGTCATGGAGGCTTTTATGATTGAGGCTTCTGTTGCTGTTTATGAGTCTTTCACTTGCCTTGTCTTGCTGGTATACTTTATCTTTTGAATTACATTTTTAATTGGGCTCATTGCATACTTGTATATCTTCACGCTTTTATGACTGAGGCTGCTGTTGCTGTTTGTGAGTCTTTCACTTGCCTTGTTTTGCTGGCATACTTCATCTTTTGAATTACATTTTTAATTGCGCTCATTGCATACTTGTATATCTTCACTTTTCTTTTGAACTTGAGATGCACAAATTTATTTGATTTTACTGTTTCTATGATTATATAATGTTTTCCTTGATGGGGTATTTGGGGATCAACTGTTTTTGTGAATTTTTTTACTTTTACTCTGCAATTTATGAGTTGTATTCTTGTCAATCTTTTGAATCTTCTTTTTGGTTTTCCCTTTAAGTAGAGAAATACCATAGTGTTACTGGGAAGAGGATAATTTGGTATTGTGTAGTGAGATATGTTTAAAAATTACTAGCTAGTGGGCTTTATTTTCCATTTTGTTTAAAAGGTACAGTATTGTAATGTAATTGTGATTTATATCACCTTGACTTACCTAAGTGAATACATTATTAATTTAGCTTTGAGTATTATAATTAACGGACTGAGTTGGTTTTTGTTAATGGATAATCACATTCTGTTTTAGTACCGGATACCAATTGATATGTTGAAGGTCTTTTTTTGCAGCTTGAGATTTAAGTTGAGTTAGGATATGAGACTTCTGCTTGTTTTGGTGTTCAATTTGAAGTGGAAACTCATTACTTTTTGGTGCCCACTATGTTTTGCTGTTTCCTTTATCATGTTAAACTGGTAACTTCATTTAGTCTCTTCATCTGTTTGGTTGAAAGAGACATTTTGAACTAAGAAATTAGGGACCACACTGAGAGGGCCTTATAGGAAAACACCTTCCAATGGAGAATACAGTTCAAAATATTGGCCTTTTAATTTTCCATGGGGTCCTAAAATGCTAAGTTTTGGTGTTGCAGCACCATCTTAGTATTTAGCTGTTTTTGACCACCATTTAGAGCTGTTGTTGCCATTTTTGTTTCCGAATTATAGGTTAACATTCACAGTTTGCTATTCTTTTGTTTTCTCTTACATTATTGTCATGTACCTTGCTCTCTCTGCATTTCGATCAATGTTTTATGTATATTTTTTATTTGTCTTACTTCTGAGATATTTCAAGCAGTTTTAGCTTTTTCACATTTTAATGCATGAACAATTTGATCTTCTCTTGTATAAAATTAATGCTGGGTCGATATTTTGCTTCGGGGTCAATTGGTGTTGAAATTGTTGATTGTCTAAAAACTGACCAGTTTGGAAACCTTGGGTTTATGTAGCTATCATATATGGGCCAATATGTACACGCATGCCTAGTGGGTATTTTCTATTGATGAACTTTGATTGATGAAGAAAGAGTTATTCAAATTCCCTATGTACATCCACCTCAAGCATCAGTATATGTGAAAGTTGTGTTGGAAGAATCTCTGTTCAATGACATAAAACGGCAAAGATCTTGTTTTATCTTTCTTTCTTCATGTCCCTTTGATAAAATAAGTTATGATATGTTTCAGACAGGACAATTGCTGAATGATATCGATGGATTACCAAATTTGAAATTAATTGAGGAG
The DNA here is from genome assembly GCA_026122585.1 of Anacardium occidentale. Lineage (NCBI taxonomy): Eukaryota > Viridiplantae > Streptophyta > Magnoliopsida > Sapindales > Anacardiaceae > Anacardium > Anacardium occidentale. Next base: position 314,484 of record JAJEJH010000016.1, read on the forward strand.
AGGTAATAATATTCTTTTGGGTCCTTAACTTATTTCTGCGTCATTGCTTTGGAAGGGGAGACTAAATCAATTGGAATGTGCATATTACTCCATTTTGCAGTTTTTCTTTAGGCGAACTTCACAAAAGGGGATGCCGTGATCCAGATATTAAAGATGCTAGTGAAACAGAGGATGATGATGATGAAGATGAGGATAATGCAGATGAACAGGATGATGACGAAGATGATGAAGATTTTTCTGGTGAAGAAGGGGAGGAAGGGGATCCTGAGGCCAATGGTGATGGAGGAAGTGAAGACAGTGATGAGGATGATGAGGACGATGATGGTGATGAAGATGATGCAGATGAAGACGATGATGAAGACGAGGAAGATGAGGAAGAAGAGGAGGATGTGCCTCAGCCACCTTCTAAAAAGAGAAAGTGAAGACTAGAGATTGCTCCGCTAGCTTTGATATGTTTCTGTAGCTTGGTTTCTGGAGCGTTTAGAAGGGAATGTGGGATTTAGTTGGTCAGTTTGCATACAGTAGAAAAATTTGCTATCCCCACTGTGAATGAGCAACTGTTGGACTATTTATTTTGTTATTACAGATTTATCATGGTAGATGTTGATGTGGATGTTGGCACCATTCGGGTTGAATTTGTAGAATTGGGTATCTTTATTCCATTTTTATTTAGGATTGATAAGTAGAAGTTGGCGTTAACTCATTATATGATCACATCAAAAAGTTATCCAAACTTGAAGCCACATCTTATGTTTCTTTTTTAAGGGAATGTGCATGATGGGTAAATATTACCTAAAGTAACTTCTTAAATTAATGGAATCAAGTTTATCTGGTTTCTACGTAAATGAATAGACCTTGACAGATAAAGGAGATGCTGTAATATTTGTATAGGATGACAGAACTTTGTACTACACGAAATCTGATACAATTCTGCTTCTTACATCAACTACTTTAGACTGATTTAATTGGCATGTCTTCTGAAGCTATTTCCAGCCTTTAGACTGGTACAATGGCTAAAATTGTATTACCTTCGTAAGGACATTAATTATAAATTGTCAAAAGAGTGATACTTTTGAACTTGTTCTATTATCATTATCCTGTATAGACCAACAAATAGTTTAAATCTGATCCTCAAGCAAATCAGTTCTATAGCGCTACCCACCCAGCAACTGAGAATGGAAGGCAAACCCAGTTATTCAATTGTATTGCTCATTCAAATCAAAACCCTTTATGTGCCCCTAAAATCCCCACAGTTCCAAAATTTTCAGTTTTGTCGTATTGCTTCTTCTCTTTAATATTATGCAGTGTGGTGTGGAGACTCGAAAACAGATGTGTACTGTACAAGCGATCAAATAAACCATTTTAATAAGTAACTTCATAAATATGAAAGCAGAATAAATTCATAACAAACACCATAATCCATCAAACATAATGAAAAATAGTGATTATTGCCAGCCGAGAGGCTGTAGAAAATGCAGGCATCCCAGAGTTGACTCTAAACCATTTCTCTTCCAAACCTATCTTCAGCCACCCATAACAGTACCACAAGAAAAGCTGCAGAAGGTTAGTACGGAAAAATGTCACTTTGGTAACAATGCTAATCTTTACTGCTAGAAATCTTGATATAATTACAGGAATAAATTTTAGCAATTCAATATGAAGTCAGTATCAAAGTTTCAATTAAGTATTCAACATAAAAGTTAAACAGGGAAAACAAATTTCTGACAATTCTTTCTAAAATTCATATACCACAGCACGAATAATGTCCATCAAGAGCAAACAAAGAAATGATAAACAATCAAACTGCTTGTCCTAATCAAGTGAATAACAAATTCAAGGATAGCACATATTTCTCTACCATAAACAGATTAGAACAAGTAAAATTATAAAAGTTTCACACATATCGATAGCTGTAATAAGGTAGCCTATCCTGGTTATGAAATCAGTTAAGAGTGTAAATGATAATAACTTGTTTGATCAAGATGGGTATTCTAGACAACAATGGAGACCTGTGGTAAGCCCATCAGACCACAAGCATTGTCATACTCGTTTGAATAAGAAAAAGGGCATTTTGTACTGACTATTGTCTTTATTATGGCTACTTCCTTTACAGATACTACACTTCCACAGATAATTGCCTTTAATATGGCTGCTTCTAAAACCCATTTGAATTGATCATGTCAGTTCCTCTTTTCTTTCTCACTCAAAACATTTTTATTCAAGAAAGAGAAACCAAAAATAACAAAACCAGATCAGTTTTCTTTTCAGAAGGGCATGAAAAAGGCTAAGGCTTTCTTGTCAAAAACGAAGAAAGAGAAAGAAAACTGATTGAAAATTGCCAACCAAGTTTCCTTTTTCTCTTCTGCTAAAACAAAGGATGAATGCAAGTAGGAGTAATGTTCCAGAGAAAGTGTGAAGAACAAAAGGCTAACATGAAATTTTATAGGAGAATCTAAGCAGGAATGTTAAGCTTTTCTTTTCCATAAAATGAAGCAAAGTAAATTTCTCACAACTTCAATGATCCTAAAGCTTCTCCATTTTGAATGAGATTGAAATAATTACAAGCCAGACTAACAACCAAAAAATTGCCTGCAAATTCTACAGAAAACAAAAAGAAGCAAATGTCCACAACTCAAAAAAAACACCTAAACTCCAGAAACTACATTGTAATCTTCTAAATCTACTCACTAGTATCACTTATAAACCATTCAAGCAATAGCTAACATCAAAATTCCAGTGTTATAGAAACTTCTGCACCACCTCCTAGTTTATTGAGAATGCCACAGGTATATCTAGATAAGTTTGGGGACTACAGTAGGTTTTATGATCTTCCAAAAATCTCCATAGTCTTTCATGATGTTCCAAAATCTTCATCCAAGGACTAGAGCAATTGTATCAGAAGCATCTAGAACACTAGAGAAAACTCAACAGTCCAGATTAATTGTGGCAAATTGTGTTGGCAACTCATATTAATGTCTTCTCAATAAAGGGGCCAGTTTAATTAATAGTATTAAAGATTTAAAACCTTAGACAACTGATTTATTATATGGATGAATAAGATAACCCATTTGACCTGTTTCATAAATGCCATAGCCAATTTAACCACACCTGCCTGTTTATCACACTTACATGAATCCAACCAATATTAACAAATTATAACAATAAACAATTAATAATGTCAATACTTTTTCTAATGATTATAGAAACATAGAGTTCTATATAAAAATCAGTCTCAAAACATATGGTTTTAATTCTTGAATATCTAAAATTTATTACTCATACAAAAAAAAAGGTTGACACAACACTGTTATGGATTGAGGATAATTGACTTTAACACCATGTGTTCCTTAAAGTATTAATAAGGTTACATGGTTAACACAATACAACACAAACCATTCCATGTCAACATTAACCAGCTAACTTCCTGTTGAGTCATAATTGCAACTCTTAGAATAAAACTACGTGAATAACCTTAGAATACTCTAGTGTAGGAGAATGCTCAAGTATAGTTACGAGCATTCTAGGCGAACAAAATCAGCCACAATTTCTACATAATTGCAACCACAAAATGACACAGAAGTCTTTATATACGAGGTGACCAGAGTATATAAATGCATACAATAGAATACAAGGAACATAGATCTGATCTCCCAAGCAAACTGTAATTTTTAGGCTAATAATACAATTGCTTAAATGAAGGGCAAACAGGAGTGGTCTAATAATCTATTTTGTTTAAATGAAGGGCAAACAGGAGTGGTCTAATGTAGAGCCTGTTGGTTAAGCTCAATATGAAGAACAATGGAAAACGTGAAATCCAAGAAGGGAATCAAAATGGCACACTTAAACATTTATTTTTCGTAAACAAAAAACAAAAAAATTTCATAAAACATTAATGCAACTAAAGCATCTTAATTCTAAATGATATTGAAGATATGCTAAGCCAAACAAGCAACCAAGTAATAGCCTCCTAATTCTACTTTAAAAAATCCTATATCGAATATCCACTAACTCAACAATGAACAACTAAAAACTCCACCAATTACAAATAATAATATTCCCATACCACTTACCAGTATCACTCCAAAAACCATTCAGACAAAACAACTAACACCATCCATAGAACAAACATAAGCTTTATTCACTATGTAAACTCCCCATACACAAAATTCCCTGAAGGAAAACTGATTAATGGACCAACAACATAATAAAATCAAAGCATCGATTCCAATACAAAACAGAAAATGACACGCATAAAAAAACTCACTGATCAAGGCAGCTTCCCAGCTCGAAAGACAGCAAACTTAGATTTCTCAGAGAACTCATATTCAATCCCGTTTTCATTTAAAAACTCCTCAAGCAATCTCTTCACCCCCTCAGGATCGTCACTCTCACATTCCACCTCATAACTAATTCCAAACTCAAACTTGGTCTCATCAACCTCCAATTTCAACCCTTTCCACTCATAAACTTCCCTTACATTCTCAAAACCTCCCAAACACACCAACCCCTTTTCCTTCTCCACCCCAAACTCCTCCCACACTCTCTTCACAACCCTAGAATCCAAATCAAACAACTTCAACGGATTCTGAACACAATCTTTCCCCATCACCGGGTCTAGTTGTTCCTCGTCTTCTTCTACGCGGCTCACTCCGTTAATTAAAGTGGGCTTGGACTTGAGGGACACAATACAACGAGTGTCTTCATCAAGAAATCGGAGACGCAAAACGGTGCGTTGAGAGGAGAGTGAGGAAGTCGGGGTGTCGAAGAAGAGGTTATGTTGGTGTAAAGTCTTGATGTGAAATGGAGAGAGAAGAGTTATTACTTGGTGATGAGCTGCGGAGTTTTTCAAGCGGAGCTTCACCTCTACTTCCATCGAAGACTAGAGGCCAATGCGCTGAGATTTGGAGGAGGGGTTTTGATGGGGGAGGAGATGGAGGAGAGAGGAGGAAGTGGCTGCTGGGGTGGGGGTGCTGGTGGTGGTGGCAGTGGCGGTAGGTTTGCGTGATTGTTCGAGCTCTTCTTTGTCTTCGATCTTGACCTCGATTTTGCTGGCTTTTCTTCTCAGCATGGTCTGTCCGATGGTTTGCTTCTATAAGCAAAGCATAGGAAATTAGGGCTGTCAAAGTTCTAACCGTCTTTAATGGGAATAAGAGAACAGAAGAGCAACGACAGGGAAAATTTTCAAAGGATGGAAAAGGATTTGGAAAGTAACAATTTGTGGCTTTGGGACGAAAATATCCCTAAGTGAAACTTATTAAAATTAGTTAAAAATTTTCTTTTAAATATTTATAAATTAATTAAATTAAAATTAATTTTTAGTAAAATTAATTTGTACTGTTTCATATATATAATTATTATTTAGTTTAATTTTTAAAAAATTAATTTATACTATTTTGTACATATAATAATTATAATAATATATATAAAAAAATTGATTATAATACTATCCGATACCCAATATGCATGATGATATAGTGTTATTGTTAGTACACATAACATCGAAGATTAATGAATTATATTTCTTTAATTGTTACGAAATTAATTTATTATCATAAAACATGTATGATTGTGACATAATATTATGATACTAGTTTTCAATGACTTAAATAATTTTATATATGCGACATTATATTAATTAAGCGTTTTGTTATGACAACTTTCAATTATATTCTGATGACATTGTTGTGAGGTGATTGTGTTGACAACAATGAAAGTAAAAAATAAATTAAAATTATTAAATGTTTAAATTTAAATAAATAACTTTTGGGAGAAAAATTAAAAACCATGTAAAGGGATGGGGACTCCTTGGCTATATATAGGGGTGTGCAATAACTAATTCAAATCGTAAAATTGCATTGAACTGTTGAAAAATTATAATTTGATTCAAGTTAGTTCGAGTTTTTTTTTTTTTTTTAAATAAGTTGCAAGTTAATTTCAGTGATTTTCAATCCTAACCAACCAGTAACCCTTTTATATATATAACAAATATATATATTACTAGATTTTTTCCTTTGAAACTAAACATTTCAATTATAATTATTGATAATATTAATTTCAATATTTATCTCGTTTTGTAACTTTGGTTTTCTATTTGTGATTCAATTTATTGTGACAAAACTAAGTATTCTTATTGGTAAAAAATTAAGTTTATGATTTTATTAAACACAAACCATATACCAAACCTTATTAAATAACATTTTTTCAATTTGATTTGGTTTGACTAGAACTACAAAACAGTTTGGTTTAGGTTGAGATTTTGTTAATATTTTTTTTTTTTAGTTTGAGTTGAAAATTTTCTTGACCCATACCAAACCACACCTTGCACACCCTTAGTTATATGGCTTAAACTGCACACGAGAAGGTGTTAAAATTCAAAGACACCAAATACTCAAATTATTTTAGAAATTTTCATTAATCTTTACGAATGACTATTTCCTATCTAAGGAGGGATAAGATATAAATTTTTACTGTTTAAATTTGTAAACTTTTATTTTTGACTAGCTAATATAATTTGTTAAATTGTTTTATAAAATTATTAAAAGGATAAAAAAAAAGATTTAAAGGTAAAAAACTTTCAAGCTAAACAATACATTACATTTAAATTTTTATTAAATATTTTTTAAACTCTATGATCTCAATTGGTCATCTAGGATGCATTATAGACCTCACATGCTGTAATTGGTCAGTTATTCTTCTTTGATACTCCTTTATTCATGCTTATTGATTATGGTGTCACATATAGTTTTATAACTAAAATTGTAATTAAGAGACTAGGGTTGATCACTATTATGGCTAGTATGAGTATCTATATTGAGATGTCAGATGGTTAAGTAGTAGTTTATGGTCAGACTTTGATTAACTAGGAGTTTATGGTTATAGGTAAAATGTTAATGATAGATTTGATCATGTTGGAGTTAGCTGACTTCAATGTGATCTTAGGCATTGATTTTCTAGAAAAATATGATGCATAGATCGATTGTGAAAAAAAGAAAGTTATACTTCATTTAGGCCTTGATCAATTTATATTTGGAGAGGGTAGAGTGGAGAGTATGATGATCTCATATGTACAGGCAAAGAGACTGCTGAGTAAGAGTTGTGTTAGATATTTGGCCAATGTGATATGTAAGGTTGTAATTAGGCCAAATATTGAGAAGATTACAGTGGTATAGGAATTTAAAGATGTATTTCCATATGAGTTATTAGGTTTACCTCCAAAAGGAGAGTTGAGGTTTAGTATTGAGTTGTTTTCCAATATGGCTCCTATCTCTAAGGCCCTATATCAGATAGCTATAACTAAACTTCAAGAGTTGAAGAAGCAATTACAAAAGCTAATTGATAAGAGATTCATCAGACCAAGTTATTATCTTTAGGGTACTCCCATTTTGTTTGTAAAGAAGAAAGATTAGTTAATGTGAATATGTATTGATTATAGAGAGTTGAATAAAGTTAAAGTGACAAAGAAGTATCCCCTATTACAGATTGATGATTTGTTTAACCAATTGAGAGGAGCAACTATCTTTTCTAAGATTTATTTAAGGTCTAGGTACCATCAAGTGAGAGTAATAGACAAAGATATACCTAAAACTGTTTTTAGGACAAACTATGGTCACTATAAGTTTGTGGTCATGCCTTTTAAGCTGACAAATGCTCATACAAGTATTCATAGATCTGATAAATCGAGTATTTCAAGATTGTATAGATAGATTTGTAGTTGTATTTATCGATGATATTTGGGTCTATTTGAGGAGTAGGAAGAAACGCGATGAACATTTGAGATTTGTGCTTTAGAGGCTAAAAGATCAGTAGTTGTTTGCCAAGTGTGAGTTTTAGCTTAATCAAGCAACTTTTCGAGGACATGTTGTGACAATAGATAGCATTTCAGTTGACTCTAGTAAAATTGATGTTATTTTAAGTTGGACGAGGCTGAGGACTACCAAAGAGGTGAAGAGTTTCTTAGGCTTGACAAGTTACTATAGGAAGTTTATTGAGGGTTTCTCAAGGTTGGTGAGACTATTGACTAGTTTGACTACAAGAGAAGTTTTCTTTTGATTTGAGTAATGAGTGTGAGAACAAATTTCAAAAGTTGAAGTAGAGGATAGTGCTCCAGTTTTGGCATTGCTTGAGAAGGGAATAACATTTGATATCTACACGGATGCTTCATATCAGGGGTTTGGAGTAGTATTGATGCAAACCGATAGGGTAATTGTCTATGCCTTTAGACAATTGAGGGATTATGAGTCAAGATATGCTACCCACGATTTAGAGTTGGTTATAATTAAATATATATTGAAGATTTAGAGACACTGTCTTTATGAGGTGAAATGTAATATTTATTTAAATCACAGAAGTTTGAAATATTTCTTCACCTAAAGGGAACTTAATATGAGATAAAAAAGATGGTTGGAGAAGGTCAAGGACTATGACTGTGAGATCAAGTATCATATTGGTAAGACCAATGTGGTGATAGATACCTTGAATAGGAAAATCTCTTTATCGAGGATCTTTTTCCAAAGGAAGTTATAGATTGAGATAATCAGAAAAGAGATTGAGATAGTGACTACAAGGTTCTGTAGATTTCAGATTGTGTCTTCTTTACTTAATGATATTAGAGCTAACTAGATATTTGACAGTTGGACTTAGGGTATAATTCAGAGGACTTCAAATAGATTAGTGTCTGATTTTAGAGTCAGAGATAGGATTTTGACATTTAAAGATTGGATTTGGGTACCAGAAGATTCACAGTTGAAATAGAGAATCTTGTTGAAGCCCACAACACAATGTATTCAGCCCATCTAAAAAGTACAAAGATGTATCAAAATCTCAAGAAGAGTTTCTAGTGGTCAAAATGAAAAAGGATATAGCAGACTTTGTTGTCAGATGTTTGATATGTCAATAGATTAAGGCAGAGCATTAAAGACCCTTAGGGTTGTTACTCATTTTAAGTATTCTTGAGTAAAAATGGGAAGAGATTTGCATGGTTTTCATTTCATGCTTTTTTAGAGTTCAGAAAGGGTTTGACAGTATTTGGGTAATAGTAAAAAAGTTGAATAAGTCAGCTCATTTCCTATCAATCAAACAGGGCATGACTACAAATCAATTGGGGTAGTTATATGTTTGAGAGATTATCAAACTTCATGAGGTTCCTAGGGTTATTATTTTCGACAGAGACTGTAGATTCTTGTTAACTTTATAGGGCAATTTGGAAATATCATTGGGCACTAGATTATAGTTTAGTTTAGCATATCATCTTCAAACAAATGGGTAGACCGAGAGGGTAAACCAAATCTTAGAGGATATGTTAAGAGCTTGCTGTATGAACTTCTAGACCAGTTGGGCAAATTTTCTTCCTCTCATAAAGTTTACAAATAACAACAATTATCAAGCACCTATCTAGGTGGTTCTATTTGAGGCTTTGTATAGTCGTATGTACAAGTCTCTATTTCATTAGGATGAGATTAGAGAGAGAGATTCCTTGGAGACTATAGTAAGTCCAAAAATGACATAGAGAATGATTAAGTAGTTCAGATAGAGGATGATACAGGCCCAAAATCAACACAAGAGTTATACTGATCTAAAGCGAAGTGAGATAAAGTTTTAGGCATAAGCAAGTTTTGAGGTTTGACAAGAAAGGAAAACTTGCCCTCAGATTTATTGGCTCATACGAGATATTAGAGAGAGTGGGAAAAGTTACTTACAGACTCATATTGCCTACTAGTATGAAGCAGATCCATAATATCTTCTATGTGTCTCAGTTGAGAAAATATATGGGTAATCAATCTCATATGCTTTATTTTCAAGATTTAGACTTGGCAGATGACTTAAGTTATCAAAAGAAGCTAGTTTAGATTTTGAATTTTTAGGTTAAAGTCTTAAAAAATAAAGAGATCCCTTTAGTGAATGTGTTATAGAAGAGTTAGAGAATTGAGAAGGTCACTTGGGAGGTCAAGTTTAAGATTTGAGAGAAATTTTCAGAATTGTTTAGGTAATTCTATGGACAAAATTTTTTTATTAGAGGGGGAGAATGTAACATCCCAAGGTTAGAGTTATCATTCTAGGCTTAAATTTGGTATTGGAAGTGAAATTTCATGATAAAAATAGAGTCAAGAGAGTTCAAAGCTGAAATAATTAGTTTTTAGAATTTGTATGACATACGTATGATTCCTATTGGAAAGTCTTTTCATGTGAAGCACGGGAAACTAGGAAATTCTCATTTTTCTATCATGCACGACCGTGCTTTCCTAAGGAGTACAACCGTACATGCCTGTTGCTTCAGCTTACTTAAGTCATGTTTGTCTCTTATCCCTCAACATTTTCACCTAAACTTCCTTTTAATTTTCAGATAATCCTAACCTTAGGAGAGAAGAAAGGCAACCAGAGATTCCCAATTTAGCTAGAGAGTGAGATATTGATAGAAAGAGAAACTTTATTAACCATGACAAGAGGTAAGTGCTTTCTTGCCTCTTTCCTCTGTTTCTCTTGTATATGGTTACTATTTGTTTGATTTATGATGATGATTTCAATATGTTTGAGATGTTATGGCATGATTGAGTAAAGAAAAAAGGATGTGAAAGTGATGATGATGATAGTTGTTCTTTAGAAGCTTGTTTTTATGTGTGTTCATGTGTATAAAAATTTAAGGGATTTTGGATGCTTGATTGTGGAGTTTAATGTTATTGATGTAATAAATACATACATATAAAGTGTGATAAGTATATAATCTGAATGACAAAGGTTGATTGGTGTTTGGTTTGAGATTTAGATGGGATTAAGTTTGTTCAACCATGAAAATAGCGAAGCAGAGCAAGACGCATTACCATGCACTTGTAAGAAGCATGACTGTACAGTCATGCTTTGCATAGTCATGATCATGTTCATGTAACCATGCACTATTTTATCTAAGCAAGGTCACAACCATGCAGAGTGAGGTCAAAATTATGCATTTGTAGAAGGCTAGAAATATTACAAATTTTACAAAAGCTAGTACAATTTCTTGCATGACTAGACACATAATCGTGCAGGCTTTCGCACGACCGTACGTGTAAGTATGCATGCCCATGCATCAAGTCAAAAATTAGGAATTAAGTTAAAAGTGAAGCACAGAGCACAAAGAACACTACGTAACATCTATATAACACTAATATAAGTCAAGATAAGAAGAGATTACATAACATAAGCATATCGTGACATGGCATGCCATATCAACATTTTTAAACAAATCCAAATGTTTGTTTTTAAATAGAAAATATGATTCTCTAGACATCATTTTAAGGACGAATACGAGAGGGCACATGTGAGTTACATGCTTATAGAGAGGGAGCCAATGTCAGTTATAGTCAAATATATACACTAGTGTGCATCAGTTTTAGTATTCAGTTTCTTAATTAAGAGTTAAGATATTAAAACTCATATGGCCTAGTAGTGACCCTTGACATGCATACTGTGTGCAATCATTTTATATATATATATATATATATATATATATATATATATATATATATATATATATATATACACACACACACACACACACACACACACACATATATATACACACACACACATATTACACTGAAAATATGCTTGTAACGGGAAACTTTATAGCAAAAGGAAACTGTTGCTTAAATTTTTTTTTCCAAAAATCTAGATTTTAAATATGTGGAAGCTTAAAAAAAAAGAAATACTATAACAAATTTAGAAATAATAAACTCTTTCTGAAATTCCAGGCTACTCATGTATAAAGTATAGTATTCACACAATGTAATTACAATATAATATACATATATATACATGAGGAATAAAGCATGCAAGCTAAAATAATGCCAACTGCTACCAAGCCATGTCCCCCAAAATCTGACAACTGCATCACCCCTGCTCAGTCCTCTAAATCACTGACCTACAAAAGAGAAAGAAAGAGAAAATGGTGAGTGACAAAATCACTCAGCAAGCATTTCCTATCTCTAACACTGATAGGGTCAAACTCAAGCTCATCTCATAGCTTGTCATATTATTCTTTACTGAATTTTCATTTCTTTATTTCTTATTTCTTATTTCTTATTCTTTATTTCTTTATTGTCTTTTTTCGTCTGTTTTTGGAAGTGTTCTTGTGTTTATTTGTTTTTTTTCTTATGAATATTGTACATGACATGATATGCATGCTCTAATGTCATGTAAATGATAAATAATAATAAAACTCACCCTTGGGCCTGATTTCTGAAAACTCTTTCTTTTCTGAAAACTTATTCTAATATAAATACTCTAATATGAAGATATTAAATAGATACATATAGTATAAGTTGAAAACTATATCAGAAAGTATTTTATCTGAAAAATATCTGCTATGTTGGCCAGATTGATGAACAAAGGGATTCGATACCTTGGTCGTGTGAGCTCAAACCTATAATGAAACTACTCATGCACGATCAGTACTCTCTCTAACGAGTTTGGTCAAAGAATATGTCCTCTCTAGTGGACGCTAGTTTTCCTCTCTAGCGGATGTTGATTTTCCTCTCTAACAGGCGTGCGAACTCACAGGTGTCCCCTCCTATCCACCTCTAACTGATGTCCGGAACATTGTTTATCTATACTTTTAAAATATACTCTTGGGTTCTTAGATCCATTTCTGAAACATCTTATGTGGCATGTCATGCTCTATGCTTTGATAATCATGCATGGTATGTTGTTATATCTTGTTATTCTTAAGTTTCACGTATTTAGGAATAATTTAAAGTTGTTTAGGTTTGTTTAACTTTACTTTAGGGATGCTTGAAATTGTTTCTATGGTTTTCTTAAGGCATATAGACATGTATGGAGGTACACAAGACCGTGCTCAAGCCTTATCCTTGGTCGTGCTAGCTTATGGAATTAATCTAAAAATTTTAGGCTGGCCACACAGGTGTGCATCTAAGGCATAAGGTCGTGTCGCATACTACATGGGTGTGTAGCAGCAAAACTAACACTTATGTGTCTTGTTTACAAGGGTATGTGAAATTAGGATTAGACACATACGCGTGTGCATCGACTACACGGACGTGTATTTGGATTTTCATACGTACATGTGTGTCATGCAAGATTGTGTTCATACAAAAATGAGGCCATATGGGCATGTATCCTCAGGTACATGGTCGTATGCTTAACCTAGATTCTATAAAAAATGTTTGAAAACCTAAAAATCTCACTCAAATCTTACACCAACTCAAACACATTTCAATCCATCATACATACAACAAATATGTATGCCAAAAAGCATTCCCATTTCATCCATTCAAAATAAAACATGTTAAAAAATCTTACCTTTTTCATAAATACATACCCAAGCATACAATCTCAAACCTTTCTCAAATCAAGTCATAAATCATCATCCAAAGCATCATTCTCAACATCAAAACATACTCAAATACATTTCCAACATGAAACAAGCATCATAGGAAACCCAAATCAAAGAAACATGCTATAAACCCAAATAAAAGAGATAAAGAAATACTTATCTCTTGCCATCACATTCGAATCTCTTTTTCTTGATGCTCTTGGATCTTTAACTTGATTATTAGCTGTTGGTTGGACGATTTCTTGCCTAGGGTTTGCTAGAGAAATGAAGAAGAGAAAAACTAAAGGAAAATGCTAGATGAAAAAAGGGAAAAATGAAACATTTATGACACCTCTCACCTGACACACAGGTGTGTGTCCGAGACACATGGTCGTGTGCCCCGTGAAAAACTCAATTCTCTCTCTCTTTCACGACATACATGAAATATTCTTTCCAAAATATCTATGTACAAGCCACAAAAGACTTCTAAATGACTCTTCTACCTTTGAACCCATTCAACTCTATTTCTTATCAGGAAATCTCTTTTTTACCCTTAGTTTCAAAGCTTAAAAGACAATTCTACCTCTAAGCTATTACAATTTGAGTGTCAAATTTTTATAGTCATTAGTCTGATTAATACAATAGATTTTTAATTATGATGTTTTCAGATATACTTTTCAGGATCTTCAGATTAATACAGATAATTGTTTTCAGAAAGTTAGAACCAAAGGCAAAGAAAATGTTTTCAACATAATTCATCTCATAACATTTATTTCGTGACATGAAACAAAAACTCAAACCAATTAACAAGTAAAGTATCTGGCATGATTTGATAAACAAATTCCAAAATAACAGCTTAGACAATTATAAAAACTTGTCAAGACAAGATCATTACTTATGACAGAAAGGGCTAGGGTAACACTTATTGAGTGATTCATTAGTTACCCTTTTATGTTTCCTTCTTTGTAGGTTAGTTAGATAAGAGCTGATGAGGATTGAGCTGGCTATGGCTATAGGGGGTATAAATACAGTTTTGATTAGGAACCATGATAATGGCTTGCATGCTTGTATTTCCCATGGGTGCTTATATGATGATCATGCATGTATTTGGTTTAGTATGTATATCTTTTATACTATTGTAGATTATAATAAAAGATGCTTTTTAATATATCTATATATATTACAGAGTTTTCAACCTGTTATTATGTGATTCATATTTTCTACTTTCGTTGCATTATATCAACTAGTTTGTGTAGGATTCCTGCTATATATATTTACAAAGAATTTTATTAAATGCTAATATAAATTATGACAATTATGAATATACATAGTAATAGTAGTATATATAACAATGGGTCCTATAAGTGGCTTGCAGACTTAATAGAATTCTTGTTGATGACAATTGGCTTAACAACTTTCCCATCTCCTTTGGCATGGTTATGCCAACTAGCATTTCAAACCATTGTCCTTTGGTTGTCATTTGTGAGGATATGGATAAGGGTGGGAAAACCCTTTTTAAAATTTTCAATTATTAGGCTTATGATGATCAGTTCTTACCTTTGGTGATAAGTGTTGGGATATAAGATTTGAGGGTAATCCTATGTTTAGGTTGGTGAAGAAGCTTAAGCTTATTAAAATCAAGTTGAAAAAGCTAAATAAGAAGGAATTTTGGTGCATCTCGGAAAAAGGGTTAAACATGCTAAAGATAGGTTGAACTTTATACAAGCTCAATTGTTAATTAACCCTCTTAATAATGTCCTCATTGATGAAAAGAAAGTGCTTGCTACTACTTATAAAAGAATAAGCTGGGTGGAGGAATCTTTCCTTAAGCAAAAATTGAAAATTCAATAACTTAAGGAGGGAGATCAAAATTTGAGCTATTTTTTCAATTATATAGAGGGCAAAAGAAACAGGAACTCCATTAAAGGGATATTGAATGACAATAAAGTTTTGGTTTAAGAGAAAAATCAAATCAGAGGTATGTTAGTCAATCATTTTAAGAGTACCCTTTTAGATAGTAATTGTGGGATCTATAATATTGACCAATTTAAAATGTTTGATAACCATGTCCCTAGAGCTGTTGTGCTGAACATGGTTAGAGAAGTTACTTGTGATGAGATCAAAAATACCTTGTTTAATATAGATATTAATAAAGTCCTTATACCTAATAGGTTTAACATTTTGTTTTCCAAAGTTGCTTTGGAGATGATGGAAGAGAATATGACTACAATTAAGCTTTCTTTTTTTTTTTTGCTAAGGGGGCTCTTCTTAAAGAGATCAATTATACGATCCTGGCCTTGATTCCTAAATGTGATAACCTTTCTTTTATTAAAAATTTTAGACCTATAGCTTGTTGCAATACTATTTAAAAATGTATCTCCAAAATTTTGGCTAATAGGTTGAAATGTATTCTTCCCAATTATGTAAACAAAGCCCAAGTAGCTTTCATTGAAAGTAGAAGAATTAGAGATAATATTCTCCTTTATAGTAAATTGTTTAATAAATTCCATAAGAGTATACATGTTAAGAAAATATTTGCTATTAAGGTGGATTTAATAAAGGACTATGATATGGTAAGATGAGATTTTGTCTTAAAATACTTGAATGATCTTAAGATACATCCCACTTTTGTCTAATAGATCACGGAATGTATGAACACTCTTATGTTCTCTTTAAGTGCTAATGGCAAGCTTGAAGGTTTTTTAAAAGCTCTAAAAGGCTCAGGCAAGGTGACTTTATCTCTTCCTACTTTTGTCATTATTATAAAAGCCTTCTCTAGAATTATTGAAAAGAAAGTAGGGAGAGGAGACTTTGAGTATTACTGGAAGTGTAAGACAAATAAGATTATGCATCTTTGTTTTACTGATGATAACATCATATTCTTTAAGGCTAAAGAGAATTCTATTAAGATCTTCAAAGAGGCATTCAATACCTTCCAAAATTGGTATGACCAGATGGCTATTAGGGCTAAAAGTAACATCTTCTTATCTAGTGTGTCTAAGAATGTAAAGAAAAGTTTGTTGGGATTCTTGGGTTTGAAATTGGCATTATTTTTTTTAGATATCTTAGTATCCTTTTGGTTTTTCTAGGCTTACTAAAGATAATTATAAGCCTCTTATGAATAAAATCCTTATTAGTGCCTTGTCTTGGAAAAGCAAACATTTTTCTTTCACTGGCAGACTTATGCTAATCAAGGTTATCCTTTTTAGCATCCAGTGTTTTGGGTGTCTTTGTTTTTTTGTCCCTAGCAATATTCTTAAGAAAATTAGTTCCAAGCTTAGGAATTATTTATGGAGTGGAGTAGAGTGGATTTGAGTTTTAGGAAGGCTAAAATTGCTTGGGAATAGGTGTGTTGTCCTCGTGTGAAAGGTGGGTTTGGATTGACATTAAACAAGGATTAAAACAAAGATGTGGTTACTAAGCACTTGTAGACCGTTGTTCAAACTAACAGTCAATTTATATGGGTTGATTGAGTTAAGAAAAATAGAATCAAGGGTAGAAGTATATGAGACATTAAAAGCAAGAGTAATAACCTTTGGTGGTGGAAAAAATTCGTAAGATTAGGGATGATATTCATGGCAAGGTTACTTACTTAATTGGTAATAGAGAGAATACTAATCTTTGGTAGGATAATTGACACCCCCTTAGCCTGTTGGCAATTAAGTTAAAAGAGAGGATTATCAATGTCTCAGGATTAAGTAAATATGTGACAATCATAGAAGTTATCATAAATGAGGAGTGGAAGTGGTCAGTCGCCAACTCTAGGGAAATATTAAAGGTTAAAAGAGTGAGAATAAATAATCTGGTGAAGGGAGATAACAAAGTTATTTGGAATCCTTGTCATTATTAAGGCATTATTGGGCTTTTTTTTTTTAAATTCACTTATAGGTTGAAACTTGAGTGTGAGAGGAGAGGAATATGTTTTACTAATAAAATTGTTATTTTGCAGGTTATTCTTTAACTAACCCTGTTTTCTTATGAGATGGTTCTTTTACCTAGGTATTTTTAGGGCCGTTTATGTGGACTGTTATTTTTAGGCATCTTTGTGCATATGTGGTAGGTTATTATAAATTGGCTAAATGTGTATTATAGTGTTACTTTCATAACTCTCTCCTAAGCCAACTTAGGATAGGCAAAACAAGGTTCCATTGGCAAGCATGGTAACTCTTATATGAAGAGGAGTATCCAAGCTTTAACCGTGGAAAGGGACAAAAGGATTCAATTTGCTTAAGCTTATGGAATCATGACTTAGGCTGCTATTTGTGTATAAAGTTGCATTTATCACTTTGGTGTGGCAAACTTTACTACCTCATAGTCTAAAATGCATGTCAATGGAGGTTCTTATGCTAAGGTAGGTCACTTACCTGGGAAATTGTAGAATACACATGTGGGGTGTAACATCCTAGGGTTAGAATGTTTTTTAGGTAACTAATCTAGGGTTAGAATGAGATTTGGTAAGAATACTAAGGTTGTGAGAGAATTCAGGAGTGAAATAGATGTTTTTTCAGAGTTAAGTGACTTGTGCATGGATCATGTCGAGAAGATTTTCATGCGAGCACGAAAAAATGACAAGTATGTATTTTTTCTCCCATGCACGACTGCGTGGGTTGAGGTGTACGACCGTGTGTGTGATCAGAATCAACCGTATTCGTTTTAAGTTAAACTTATCTGATTTTCAGCCATTTTCACCCAAAGTTTCCCTTTGATTTTTAGAGAACATCAACCTTAGAATAGACAAACATCAACCAAGACCATCCAATCTAATTTGAGGATGCGATTTTCTTGAGAGAGAAAGCTTGATTCGCATGGCTAGAGGTAGGTGTTTCTTACCTCTTTCTCTCTCTTCCTTTGTGTGATGTGTTGGTTGTACATGAGTATGAGTTTGATTCCAACATGCTTGTGATGTTTTCCCTGCATGTTTGATGATTTGAGATGATGATGATGTTGATTTGGTAGCTATATAGTTGACATGTATAAGATTATGTGTATATGTATGCTTTTGAGATGGTTTGGATGATTGAGCATGAGAACCTTTGTTATTGGTAGCAAAATCATGTGATTATTGAGTATTTTGATTGAGAAACTTGATTGATTTACATTTGGATTGGAAATTGAATGAGAATAAGCATGATCAAGCCGATAATGTTGATGTAAAGTGCGATGCGCGACCATGCACTTCTAGCGCACGTCCATGCATGTTGCATTTTGCATGGTCATGGCCGTGTTCACGTACCCGTGCACTACCTAAAAATGTAGAGTCATGACTGTGCATGTTCATGTCACGGTTATGCGTAAGCAAAAAATGTGAAAATGCATTGAAATTACAGAACCTAGCACGATCAGCGAACACGAGAGGCACACGACTTGTGCAGGCTTATGCACGCCTGTGCACATAGACACGCACGCCCGTGCGTTAGACAAAAAAAAGAAAAATAAAGCATAAACAAGGATAATGCATAGTAAAAGCTATAAAATTGATATAAATTAGTGAAATAAGCTTAGTTAAGCTTACATGATGCATCATATGCACAACATAACATAGCATATCATACAGTGTTTTCAGAAATTGATCTAAGGATTCGAATACATGTTTTTAGTAGAAAAACATGTATTCGAATCCTTAGATCAATTTTTGAAACGTAGAAAAACATTGATTTCAGAGGTAAATACGAAGGCATATCTGTGAGTTTCGACACACCCTTATGGGAACCAGCATTAGGGTCTATATGACCATACTAGCCACTATATATCGATATACATTGGTGTGCTCAATTAGCAGCTTAGGATGTTGTGATCACTATATAGCGCGATGCGCTCAACTTTCAGTTCAGATTCAGTGGCATCCCATGTCTTAGACAATTTCTAACATGTGTTTGTATAGGAAACTCACATGGCCAAGGTGTCGAATCTCTGTATTCATCAGTTTGTGTAGTACAATTTTCAGATGTGATTTCATATTCAGATTTTCAGTACTTTCTAGCAGCTTTCATATAAGCTTTAAAGATAATTTAGGATCTTTTGATCCAATAACAGTATTTTAGAAAAAAAAAACAGCTTTCAAAAAGCTTTTTTCAGTAAACAAGCCAAAGCCTAGATATGATTTCAACATGTTTCATAACACATCATTCTCACATAATATTTATAGCAGAATATGATTAAAAGTATGACTAATCAGTAAGAAACTGTAAATGTTCAGAATACATGAATCTCACGTGATGATACGTGAATCATAGAAAATAAATACCAAAACAGTAAAGATATAAATATCAGCACAGAGAGCTAAATATCAGAATGGTATAACTAGAACCAGTTTGGTTTCTCTCCAGTATATATATGTTTCAATGTTTGAATGCTGTGGCAATCCTCAGAGGAGGATTGGTTTAGGGTCAGAGATAGGAAACACTTACTGAGTGAATATATCACTCATTCCGTACATTCATTTCTCTTGTAGGTCAGTATTTTGGGGGCTGAAAGGAGGATATGGCTGCCGGCTGGGATCCAACTTTTATTTTCAGTTTTGTAGCATGCTTTCACAGTTTTTTAATTGCATGCTTTTACAGTTTACTTGTATACTATTGTATAGTATATGTACCTGTATGAACACGTACATATTTGTAAATATTTTCCAATATATAAAAGAAAGTTTTTGGGCATGTATATATAGATGTATATATGTTTACCATAGATTTCTTTCGTTGCTATATTTCAGCTCAGTTTTAGGTAATTCTACTGCGTATTATTGGAAAAATGTTTTATTTTGAGCAAATTTATTATTATTGTTATTCATATAAAATCAGATACAGTAATATACAGTAAGAGTGTCTACATGAAAGGCTGTTCACCTTGAGTTGGATCATCAAAAGAACTCTATTTTCTTATGTTTTCTTTGTAAAAACTACATTCAATGTTCACAAGTACTATTCCATAAACAGTAAAATCTAGGCATTTTCTAGGATGTTGCTTGGTTTTTGTCCCATATCAAGGCTGTTATTCTATGGGATTAAGTTGGAGCTTTTGGTGATTTTTTTGGCCAAGATTTTTGTACACATACAAAAGGTAAAAAAGGGCTAATGGGCTAATGGGTAAAATGGCTATTTTTGTACTACTTTTGGCGGCTTGTTTATGCTTGCCACTATGATTTTTAAGTAGGAGGTAGGCTGCTTGCTTACACCTGGAGGCAGCTTGGTATGCTTAATTTTTGGACTTTTGCAACAAAGATTGGGGGAATTTTTTACACCTATTGTTGGCTCCATTTGATGATAATTTCTCGAAGTGGTGGGATGATATGCAGGCTGGATTTCAAGCTAACATTGTGCATGTTGGAGGCTGGATTTCTTGAGGTTGTAGCTTGTATTATTGGTTGCGTTTGCTATTGGGTCTACAAAATCTATCTTCTCTTTTGAAGGTAGCTGCACATTGGAGAAAAGGTTCTTATTTTTGTTTTATATTTGTAGATAATATTGTGTCACAAAGGCTATATAATGTTAAAATGTATTTGGTTAAGTTAAGGCTTGTTTATCATTTTTTGTATGTAAATAATAATTACAAAAGCATGGGTATGACTTTTTTTTTTCTTTTGGATTTTGGCTTCCTTTTCACTTTCTTAAGTTTTATCTCTATTGGAGTTTAGATAAACTTTCAAGAGGATAGGTTAGATATAGGTTGTTGTATCATGCTTTGCTTTGGTTTATGAACAAACTTCCTCTATGCTATTTCAAGTTTTCCCGTTATTTTTGATTTATTTCTTTAGTTACCAAGAAAAAAATAGTGAGTACCATATCCTTTCGCCCTTCAAAAGCATTCATCTTACTCACAATAAATCTAAATCCTAAATAAACTCTAAACTGCCAGAAAATTGGTATTGTTTTAAAAAAATTCTGGGTTTCCGAATGCTTTACTCACAGTATACTTGGCCATCATCATCAAAACAACAGAACTGAATTTTTCTCCAAAATATTAGAACTTTTCAAAAACCATGCAAATAAACACACAAAGTCAACTGAAAATCACAAAGAATGCTGATCTGGGATGTCATTTTGCAACTGATTCGACTGATGAAATTGAAATATTGACCACCGCCGGAAAGTTGAAGTTTTCGGTCTGCCCAATACGAGTAGGTGCGTAAGCATTTGAGAGGGGAAGCGTTTATTTTGGGAAGAAGAAGACGAGTATGCCGGCTCTCCCCCTTCTTATAACCAAGGCCATTTTCTGTCTAGTTTTAATAATCGGCTAACATTATATAAAAAAAATTAAATAGGTAAAAAATGTATAAACTAATAATATTTTATAATTTTATTTTTCCGAGAGCTCGCTTGCAAAATCCCTCTAGCAAATACGCCACTGGGAGCCATCACTCCATCAGCTTGTCGTGATGACTTTAAACTCTGTTGATTGAAAAAGAAAAAGAAAAAGAAACCCGATTCCAACATCCTCAGAAAGCAGTCTGTGTTTCTCACATTAATGGGTTTTAGAGACTTTTTATAGACCTTTCATTTTCTGGGTTCATCTTTTGCGTTTGAAACTTCGGGTTTTCCCGAGTTTGAAACAACTTAATAGGATTTTTATTTTCTTGTCTGGGCTATTTATTTGTTTGTTTGAGTTGAATGATGATGAAAATTTTCTTCTGTTTCAGTGAAGAACATTAACTTACAGGAATGTTCAAATAATTTACATCTACCTTAGCTTTCGAGGTCTCAAATAATTTTCATGGAAATAATGAACTCAACACACAACGATGAGAACGAACTATTAACGTTTCTCGATTCTGGTATTTACCGATTCCAAAACTCAAATGTGGTTTTCATAGATCCGGTTCGCATACTCAACCGATCCTATAGTCGATTTAGGGTTTCTCCGTCTGCATATTACTCCCGTTTTTTCGGATCCAAACCAGCTGAAAAAGAAACCAAAGTTTCTTCAAATTCGAAAAAACGAAAACGAAAGCTGAAAAAACCTCGCATTCTTAACGAAAGAGAGCAAGCTGCCGATCAACGTCACAAGGTAACCGTTGATTGTTTGATTTATTTTATTTTATTTTATTAAATTCAGCATAACAATTTGGGGTTCTTTTATTGTTTGTTTTATTTTATTTTTCTCGCCAATTTTGGTGTCAAATAACTTGGGGTTATTTGGATTTTCTTAATGTGGTTGCTGCAGGAAGTGAAGCTGGTGTTATTGAAGGCGCATGAAGCTCTGTTAGCTGCTACTGATCTCTTAATGGTTATGGGCAATATAAGGTGTCCGCTTTGTTCTTCATCAGAATGTGGTGTTGAACAATCGTTTGTTGAGCTTGGAAGAGTGTGGCAGGCCCCTATGTACGAGATAACTTTGAATTTTAATCAAGGTAACGAACTGCAGTATTGTTGTTTTTGTGTTTGCTAATCTCTTTAGGTATTTTTATCTTGGAAGTTGAACTTAATTTTTGTTTCGCAGGTTCCAAAATTGATGGACAGACTGAACAGAGGGTGCTTCCTTTGTTTAATAATTTGGTTGCCAATGAGACTTGTGATGACGTGGAGGCTGAAGTTCTATCCAGAAGATATATATTGCCTAGAGAAAGTTGCTTCTTTATGGTAAGCTTTCAAATGAATTTATCCTGTTCCTAATTATTAGAAAGCAAGGCCTAAAATTTTTCTAATCTTTTTATTCTTGGTTGTCAGTGTTTGATAAGTGATGGATCCTGTTGAAGTTACTTTCGTTTGCATAATTATGAATGTTCATAACTACTCTGCCTTACATGTTTGTCGATGTTTGTCTATTGTCATGAGAAGTCTGATCTGGGGCAGATTCACGACCTTATTCCTGGTAACTACTGCTTTTGGAGCTGAGCTGTATTTGTTGATTCTGTACCATTTTGTGCTGGGAAATTGCTCTTGTACAAGGAAATTCTAGGGCTCTATTTAATTTTTCCATGAGAAGTTGATTGATAGTGTAAAAGTGAGCATATCATTCTCCACAATAGACACAACTTTGATGTTATTGTCTATTGAAAATTTACAAAAAATTCTGGATCTATGATGTTAAAAGTACTTTGGTTTAAATCATCTACAATCTTTTCTTTGTGTGAGTTAGGCAGACTTTAGATCAATGCCAACTCAAAATTTAATACCCCATTCACCTTATAAATTCTGTGCAGTTTTACTAAAGATTTCATATGTGCTTCAATGTGATTAATTTAAATATTGAACCGGTTTTATCAGCTGATTATTAAGATTCTTCACTTTTTCTGTTTTGCAGCTGAATCTAATTGTGGCTTCAATTTCATAGTCATTGATCCTCCATGGGAAAATGGAAGTGCCCGTCAGAAATTGTTGTAAGAAATCATACTCTTTAGTGATTTTTTTTAGCTTCAGATATCTGCAAGTTGCTGTTGATAATTTATTTATGGTTTTTTTTATTAAGTTATTATATGCGTGGATGTTGTAGATACTAGTGCAACAGTAGCCACAATGATCATGATAGCATTCTGTTTTCCCCATCATCACAGGTACCCTACTTTGCCGAACTGGTATTTCTTATCCCTTCCAGTTAGGCAACTTACTCACACGGAGGGAGCACTTGTAGCCTTATGGATTACTAACAGGGAGAAGCTGTATAATTTTGTTCAGAAAGAGTTATTTCCCACATGGGGAGTCAGTTATGTATCTACGTTTTACTGGTTAAAGGTGATCTTTCTCTTTCTCACTGGTTATAGAGTGGTGACATGCTCTAGTGTTACATTTGGTTCTCTCACTCATTGTTAAAATACTTAATTTATTATGCCGATACATAATGTTGTAGGTCAAAGGAGATGGGACACTTATTTGTGACTTGGACCTCTTTCATCATAGGCCTTACGAATGCCTTCTTCTGGGATACTGTTCTGGGAAGGTAAGTGTACGTAATGGTATAAGGCATGGGCCTAACTTTTTTATTCTGCTTGTGTCTTTTAATGGTATCATACAAGTTGATGGTTTCGAATTACAAGGTTTTGTTTTATTGGTTATATCTTTGCTTGTATTTTGTAGCAATCAGGAACTAGATCTATAAAGGATAATCAAATCATTATAAGCATTCCTGGAGATTACTCACGGAAGCCTCCAATAAGAGGTATATCTCACATTTTTATACAATATTTTTTACTGCATATGCAAATGCACATGCGCTGCAGATTAACCATTTGCAGTTATATCAGAATTCAGAACTATGTTGCCCTTGTTTGATTATTATTCCTCTGTTTTGTGATATCTTATGTGATATCTGATTTCCTGCACTCCTATTCTTGGAGAATAAAAGTAAATGTTTCTCATTTTACAAAAAGCCTTTAGTTCTCTGGCAGAGTTAGTTCTTGCCTTTTGTTTTTGAATTTTCAGTAAGCAATAATCTTATAAGAAAAATGTTTTCTGTCATTTAATTGGTATTTTCTTGCCATTATAGAGTTGCTCCAGGAGTATGTTCCTGGGCCTAGACCTTCCAGATGTATTGAACTGTTTGCTAGAGAGATGACTGCACGATGTGTTTCTTGGGGGAATGAACCTCTTCACTTTCAGGAATCAAGATATTTTTCTGGGAATTCAGATGCGACTAATTCATCTAAATGAAAGCCTTTCTGTGGGGCGTTATACAGAGGTCTAGAACTCGGGGTATTCTGCAATTCTAAAGATCTGTTTGTTGACTATGGTTTTCCCTTCAGCTGATAAACAAAAACACTATATGATCCATGTAGTGTTTGGAATGAAGGCAAAGAGGGGTAGGATGTCAATTTGCAAACAGAATAAAAATCCTGTAATTTTTGGCTTCCTGCCTGCCCGGTTAACTTAAACCATGATTTACCTTGAATAGGTGGATTGGCAGAAGATGTAGATGAATCTTTAGTGTCAACTATGAACTGAAATAATGTTGAATGCATAAAATATATTGATGTTTGTAGGAAGCGTTATTATTACTTGATACTTTGATTATGAGACAGACACATGTCTCATTAACTAAGGTGTAACCGTGCAAGGAAATATGAAAATGTTGTTCGGATTGTAGGAAATTCAAAGCTAAAGCTATGGACATGTGATGGATACAAAAACTTCTGAATGTGTTTGAATCCAATCACTTTATTAAGTACAGAGATCAAACTTCTATCAGAACTTCAACAACTGAACTGGTCGCCTATGTTACCAAACTGATGTCTAGTTGTCTTGGGAATATTTTATTTTTTATAATTTATTTTATTATTATTTTAAATTTTCTTACAATTTTATTTTATCATTTTTTTAAATTTTTATTATTAAAAAGATAAAATTATCATCCTAACCATTAATATTTAATAATGAATTGTTTTTGACAAATAAATATTTAAACTTTAAGAAAACCGTGTGAATATAACTCCTTTAGCCTAAATATAAATGCAAATAAGCCATAAGAATGAGTGAAGTCAAATCAAGAGTATTTTAATAATACATTTGTCGCAATTTCCCCTCAGAATGGTGGGGACTGTCTGACTTCTTCGAATCATTTTAAGATTCCTTAAGTAGACGCGAAGATTTGAAAGCACAAGTTGTGTCTTAGGGTCCAAGAATTCCCCTGATTTCATCCTCTGCTTTCTTCTCTTTCACACTCACATATGTATATCAGTTTTCACGTGGTGATTCCTTAAGTCATAACATAACATCACTATTCATTACTGTATAAAAACAAATTCTTTACGTAATTGTAATTCATTGACCAAATTATGGCTGTTTTGCTACCTTTTAGGATGAATTTTATTATTATTATTATGATTATTCCAATTAAATGTTATTTGGTTAATATTCAATTGTAATATGAATTAAAGATTTGAATGGACAAAAACTGATAATTATAAAAGATTTTATATATGGGATATGCATAAAAATACACATTAATTTGTTTCCCACTTTTCTCCAAAATGTTTCTATTTGTCTTCATATACATTGACAAAATATTCTAATTATCAAAAATAACTTTTTTTAGAGAAATTAATTAAACTATACATTTTGTGAATCATTTATGCAATTTTACATAAAAAAAATAATTATACCATTTTATCGTTTCAAACTGACAAATATCAATCTTACACTTCTCTTTACATTTTTCATATAAACTTTTGAGTTCAAAAAATTACAGTGAAGATCTTGCATATTCAATTAAGAAGTTGAAGTCTTTATTGCATTAAACACTGAATCCAAGTAAGTATGACTTTATTACATTGTTTATGTCATAGTTGAAAAGCATGGTAGTGTAGTACATATGTGTTTTATTTTTTTTAAAAATCATGTTGTACTTGTAGATTTTAAGTTACATTACTTAGCTATAGGTCTATCATAATTAGATGAAACTTATTTTATGTGTGATTTATGTATATTCCGTTTGTGTTGGCTAGATTTGGAAGAAATGTGTTTTCTGTGTTTTTTAGAAAGGGTGAGTGATAAGCAGTAAACGAGGGAAAGGAAGGAGAAGGGGTATAAGTGGTAAATTTAGTTTTTTTCCAAAATTTAAACGATCTTCAAAGTTGTTTAAGTAATGTATTTATGGTTAGTTAACCAAACATGTATGCATCTCAAATGACAGGTTTTATCATCATATGCAAACACATGTCACAAACAATATTTTATATGTTTTGTGGACGAAGTTGTTCATGCATTTTTCAGATTACAGTTACAATATGCATTTATAGAACCTCAGAACAATTACTTTCATAAAGACTAAGGAAGACAATCAACTTAAAATTTTCTTTATGGTTTAGGCTATTCAATAAGAGGATTTAGGGAATGTTGTGTTGCTTATTTAAGTAAAACAACTTTTGGAACTGATAATGTCAAGGATGATCCTTGTACATCATGCCACCCCTATTTAGAATCCAAATCAACTAACCTTCGACTTTGCTACGTGTCGACACTATAATAAAGGGATTATCTGACACCCCCATCAAACGAAGCCCAAGCGAATGATGACCCAACATCCTTATATGGGAACTGTCAAAGTAATAGGCCAATATCCTTATACCATTTGGGAATCACTAGTGTTGGGGGGTGGCTACAATATGACAGGTATCATTGAGCAATCTTCTCATACCATTTGGGAATAACCTTTCAACACATCAATCTTCCCTCCCACACCTTCAACTCTATAGGTAACGACTGAATATATCCAAATCATCGACCAAAAATAGGGTATATTTTTTAATCATCTTTCGATTATTGGTGCTTAACATGCCTTAATGCAAAAAATAGAATGTTATGAGTTTGATAACATCTTCATCATCTTAACCTTATGATCTATATAGGCTCATATATGTTACTTTATCAGCCTTACAAAGTACTATTGCTAGAGGCTTGAAACTGCAAATATCTAAACATAAGATGATATGTCAGAATCACTACTAAAATGCAAATTTGTCATTTTTGTGAACTCTATTGGTCTGAATCACATATTCACCCTATTAAAACAAACCAAAACTCAACTATTCAATCATTTCTGTTAATCTATCAAAGTAAAATAAATGGATGAGCATTATACTAAATCGTTACTCCTCTATATCCAACAAGTGGCTAAAGCACATCTTTAAAAACACAACCTTATTTGGGTATCAATTGGCCTTTCCTAGATGTTGGCCATTATGTCTTTATGTGATCAAACTATTAGTACGATTCAAAAAGTATCAACCTCATTATATTGGAATTCACCTTTGCCTTGATTTATTAGAAATTTTTGCAAAACAAACAACATAAAACAATTTATCAATTAAAAACAAATTGATATGAACCATGTTAGTCTTTGTAAATAGTGTTTCCATTAACTATTTTATTATCTTTATTGGCACAAGTCACTATCATAGTATATTTGGTCATATGAGTAATCTGTAAGTGAAAGGGTAAGCATTAAGCAACAATGTAAGTGGTAAGTGGTAGGTTGCATGATTACATTTTGCCTTACACAAACTCCCAGGTTACTCTTTACACCCTCAAATAAGGGTGAGCCTTAGATATAAAATATTCATTTGCCCCTCTAAGCTCTTGGTTTATCATTTCATTCCTTAAACAAAGTAAACTGGGAACTATTAGATATTTATTTCCTTTTTAGGCGTTTTACTTACCTTTATTTTATAGAGTTAATAGTAATGAAATCTAATCATTTTTTAAAGATTTCATCGTTTCCAATCCCAAATCCAGCAAAGCACAAGTTGAAAACACCAACACAACAAATACAAACCATTTTTATCCCAAAATTGACTAATCAAACTCTAGTTTCATTTCTAGCAAACACTTATTTTTGGCCAAATAAATCAACTATATAGGTTTAGTTACACATATCACACAAACAAAAACCTTATATTCATTCATTGTAATTAGATAACATCAACCTAAAATCAAAATAAATTTTGATTAAATTTAAACTGCAACATATACACACACTAAGTCAAAGAAAACTAGAAATAATACTAATCTGTTATGCCATTTTATAGCTAATTCTCCTGTTAGATCTAAACAATCGACGACCGTGTTAGAAATTTTGAGATTTAACAAAATGTATATGTAAAACCCTAAGGCTAAACAATCCTAAAAGGGGGAGGGGTGAATAGGATTTTAAAATTTGACACTTAAAACAATTTTATGCACGATGTGATTAAACAAATTTGGTATATAAGCAATAAAAAAATAACAAAGCAACTAACTCAAATAATGAGAGTAGAGTGATAAAGATTACTCAGTTGATTTAAGAATGGTTCAAATCTTTTCCCATAAGCCTCATGTATCTACTTCTTCAAGCAACCTACTTGAAGTTTCCACTAGTTGATTTGAGATTGTGCCTAACCTTTATAATAGTTGACCTGAGATTTCGCCCATTACAATAGTTGTATGAGATTTTACTCAAGTATTTGTAATAAAAATTACAATAAGAAATAATACCTCTATAAAGGCAAATAAACAATTTAAGTCCTATAAAATTCTCTCAAAGGTTTGCTATCAAGTTTAAAGAGAAAATAAAGTAAGATTAAGAGTAAAGTGGAGTTAACTTAATACATTATCATATCTTACCCTTCTCACTTCAAACTAACTCTAATTTGTAGTGTTTAAGTTGTTAGAACTAGAAAGTATCCATTGTAGCATACTAGGACTAGAAACGTCTTTTTAGGCTAGAATTTGGGGTTAGATGTGAGAATTAGTAATAGATTTGGAGTTAGAAGAGTTTAAGGGTGAGATAGTAAGTTTTCAGAACTAAAGTGGTCTGCGCATGATTCTCCTTAAGAGGTTTCTTTCATGCAAAGCGTGAAAAATAAAGTTTCTTCATTTTCCCTTGTGCACTCCCATGCATCTTGTGATGCACTCCCATGCATACTTATAGGATGAGAGAGGTAGTGGCTTTTAAACATTTCTCACTCGTCCTTATCCATTTTTATCCAAGGTTTCCTTTCATTTTCAGAGAATCTCAATCCTAGGGGTGTGATTCAGTAGCAAAAAACTCCCAATCCAGTAAGAGAGTAAAGATTTAGGTAGAGAAAGAGATTAGAGTAGCCATGGCAAGAGGTAAGTATTTCCTTACCTCTTCCTTGAGTTTCCTAGCATGTATTTGATGTATGATGAGATATGTTTGTGTTTCCAACATACTTTGTGATTTATATGATTTGATTATATATTGATGTGATGAAAAGGAAAGGATTATAATGATAATTCCTTCCTATAGATATGCTTGGTGTGTATGTGTATGCTTATGTGTTTAAATTGTTGTTTTAGATGCTTGATGATGATGTTGTTTGTTATTGATGAAACTTGAAAAACCTTAATAGCTAGAGAAATAATACTAGAGGAGGGGTGAATAGGATTATTAAAAAATTCTATAGCAATAACCACAACAAAGCAATTATAATCACAATACACAATAATAACAATAAAGAGAGAATGAGTTTAGAGATTGCTTAGCCAATTTATAGAGGTTCGGAGGTTTGAACACAAGCCTCGTACGTCTTCTTCCTCAATCAAACCCGATTGAAGTTTCCATTATCTTTCAAACCCAAAGATACAATAGTTATTTTTTCAACAAGGGAATTTCGCCCTTTTTACAGTAGAGATATAATTAAGAAAGTGATTGTTTTTGCTTCTAATTAGGCTAAAAATACAATATACAACGCAGATCTCTCAAGTGTAAGATTTTGTAAGCTTTGAGAGAGAGTGTGAGCAATAAAAGAGTGAAGAACAAGTGAAGTAAATAGCTTGATTTTGTAATACGTTTCTCTAACCTTCTTCACTTCAAATGAGCCTCCTTTTATACTCCATTTATTGCCTAGAATAGTAAGGAGCCGTTTTGCTAGCTTTGTATCCGTTGAGGTAGTTGAAAATGGATGCTCTGCAATAAATTTTTCAGGTGCACGGTCATGCTCTTCGAGTGCACGTCATTCTTGCTGTATTTATTACCTTGATCAAACTCCTAACGGTCGAATTAAAACTTAACGCCAATAGTGCACGGTCGTGTGCCTTTGACATATGGTCGTGCTTCATCCCTTCATAGTTTTTACTCAGAATTCTAGAGGCTCATACGACTTGGTTGCATGACTAACACACTGGTAGCACACGAGATATCTTTTGCTAGCGCACGGTCGTATGCCATATCCGCATGATCGTGTGTCTATTGTATGCCTATAAGCTCCCTACACGATCTGCCTTGCACGACTTCCTTGGTAGTGCTCTTCACTCATCATCAAGCACGGTCGTGTGGCTATTATGTGCACGGTCGTGCGTTGGCTGCCTTGCTTTGACCTCATGCATGACTTCATTACACGACTTGATATCCCGTGCTCTTCATGAATTACGCACATGGTCATGTGCTCAAAATGCACACGATTGTGTCCTTGACTTCGAAGCTTTGATTGTACACGGTCACGTTGCATGGTTGGACTGATAGTGCTTTGACCGTATTGTGCATGTACACGGTCGTGCATCATAGACACACGCCCGTATTGGTTATGAGAATTTTCTTTAGTTTTTCATAGAACCTCGCACGATTAGGCACACGATCCCGTGTTTGGGACATACGAGAAACCTTTTGGTCAAGCACAGTGGTGCTAAAATAGCACACGATCGTGCGAGACCTGTATCTTGCAAAATAAAGCTTTTTCTCCCTTCTTTGTCATGAATTACTTCATGCAAGGGATTAATTAACATGTTAAACATATTTTTATCATCATCAAAACATCAAGGGTTCAACAATCTCCCCCTTTTTGATTGATGACAAAAATATGTTGATAGTTTGAAAAATTGATTATAAACTAAGGATTAGAAAATGCTCCCCCTCACTTTAAGCACTCCCCCTTAGTTTGAGCTTTAATTACCAATATTTTAATATTAATTTTAACATGCTTTTACCTTATTCTCACCCTTTTTTGCCATTAATCAAAAAAAATTTGACATAGTCTCCCTTGTTTTTGGATATTTCCCAAAACAAATCATCACAACAAATACACTCCCAATATATCAACAATAATCAACCATTCAATTACTTCAAGACACCCAATCATCAAACAATCAATCATCAATAGCATCCAAAACACCCATATACTTCAAAACATCAATAGAATTCAAAATATTAATATAAGACGAATCATCCAAAAAAGTCATAATATCAAGATGAGTCATAACACTATAAAAAAATCATATGTTCCTCAATGATAATTTTTTTTTAAAAAATGCAAATGCAAATGATGATTTAAGGCTCAGGTGGTTGAGGTGGCTGTTGGGGATGAGGAGATAGGTCTGCCATTTCATCCAGAACATCAACATGGGACTCAAGTAGGGCAATGCGAGTAGAGACATCATCCCAAAAGACTTGAAATTCATGTCGATGGTCCTGAATATCACTGGCTATCTAATCCACTTTCGCATCAATCTACTTGGTCAACTCAATAAGCACTTGAAGCTTTGAAGCTGATTAAACTTCTGGACCTGCTTCAGCATGTGTTCGTCTTCCCCGACGAGCACTAGTTTCAGCAACTGAAGGGGCAGTAGATAGTCCAGCTGAAGGCTCGTGGTCACCAACTACAGTAGACAATCTCCACCAGTTGTCACCATCCTTCTTATGACCCGCATGTGGTAAAGAGCTTCGATATTCAGCATATAGGATTCTTCAAAGGGGATTCAAAACTCTCCATATCAGTCAACAGTTATGCCCAAGTTTTTAGCGATAAAGGTAATAATCATACCAAAGTCAATAGGAACCTTTTCTTTATCGTTATGGGACTGCATATCATTGAATTTATTGATAATCCAGCGAGTTGTATCAAGTTGACGACCATTCACAGTAGCCTTCATTACTGCCATGTCACGAATATTGACATTTTCATTCGTGTTCGTACAGGTATTCAGCATATATGTGACTATTCGATGAAAGATTCTCAATGTCGGATTAACCAAAGTTGAGGCATTTACCTTTTGAGCCTCATAGTATCCTGAACCGCTAAGTAAGATCCAAACTCCTTGAGAACTCAGCTCATAGGAAAAGTCCAGAATACCTCAACACTATACTGTAGCCACTTACCCAACTATTTGACAGACACCGTCCAATCACTCTTGGCTAATCAAAAGTGTATAGTATGATTAGTTATGGCTCATCGCGTTTCCTTTTAAAGCGACAAGGAACTATAAAACTCATATACTAAGTTTTCATATGCATCATTTCTCATAAAAAATATTCCATTCAACCTAGCAACATCAACTAAATTTGTAACTTCATTCAATAAACCAATTTCCCTCATAATTTGCCTATCCAAACATCTACCAACATAGATAGGCTTCTTCATAAATTTGGATAGGAGTACCTTTTGTTGTCAAGATGAACAAATAATTTCGAACAGATTTTCTGCCCTTGTGGAGCTCCTGGAGGGTCTGAAGCATGTTGGAAGCTTCATTCGGGGAGACATTGTGATTGAGATGGAAAATGAATTGAAATTGGGAATTTTGGATATGTTTGTGATGAAAAACAATCTCAAACTATGAGAAAACGTGAGAGAGACTTGTAAAAACAAGTTTGAAAGCAAATGAGAGCAAGACAAAATGAGTAAATTTGATGGAAATTTGAGAGAAAAAACGGAGAAATCGCGGCTAGGGTTTTAAATTTTTCGTGAAAATTGAAAAATGAAACAGATCTACTTATATAAACCTGAATGCACGATCGTGTTGCTCTACTGCACGATCGTGTATTCCCAAATCCGCACGATCGTGCACGCGACAGTTGCATGGTCATGTTTTTGCAAAAAGATAAAAAACAATTAGATTTTTAAATCGTATGCTCGTGTGGTTTTCGTGGTACGTGTGCAGTTTAGCCGCAAAATCTAAAACAAAATGCACGGTCATGTATATTTGGACACACGGTCGTGTGTTTATGCAGGAGCACGCCCATGCATAATTGTAACACACGGTTGTGTGTGATCAAAATCACACAGACCTGCAGATATCAAAATTCTGTAAAATTTTAAGAAAACATGCACAAAATACCTCAAGTCATGAAAACTTGGATATTTTGATTCAGTGAGGTTTTGTTATCTGAATTCAGTTGTCAATTGATGTCAACTATAGAATTACATTGGTTCGACTCGAATTTACATTCAATGCAAGCTCATACAAGTATATATTCATCCAATTATTTGCATCAAATCATTTGCATATAGCCAATTAATAACATACATCCAATGGCATTCATGTATATCACATCATTCAATCAAAACATTAAACAATCATCATGTAAGCATTTAAAAAAATGGAATTCTTAGGCACTTACTTGACTTGCAAACTTTTCTTTGTCTAGAGGCTTGGTAAAGATATCAACTAGCTGGTGGTTAGTGTCGATGAATTCAAGCATAATATCACATTTACTAACATGATCACGCAAGAAATGATGTCTAATATCTATGTGTTTTGTTCTAGAATACAAGATATGATTTTTCGAAAGTTGTATAGCACTAGTATTATTACAAAATATAAGAGTTTTCACTTTTTTGAAACTAATATCTGAAAGTTGTTGTTTCATCCAAAGAAGTTGGGCACAATAACTAGCCGCGGAAACATACTCGACTTCCGTAGTAGAAGTTACAACCGACTTTTACTTTTTTAAAAACTATGAAACTAACATGTTTCCTAAGAATTGACATGTACTGCTAGTGCTTTTCCTATCTATTTTTCAACCTTCAAAATTAGCATCTGAAAAGGAACGTAATTCAAATGTTGAGTTCTTAGGGCACCATAAACCAACCTTCGGTGTTCCCTTAAGATATCTCAAGATTCGTTTTACTGCATTCAAATACAATTCCTTAGGATTTGCTTGGAATCTAGCACACATACATACACTAAACAATATATCTAGCCTAGATGCAGTTAAATAAAGCAATGCACCTATCATGCTTCTATATGTCTTTGTATCAACATTTTTACCTCCCTCATCTTTATCAATCTTTGTTGAAGTGCTCATGGGTGTTGGTTGCTCCTTGGCCTCATGCATATTGAACCTTTTGATAAGGTCTTGAGTGTACTTTGATTGAGTGAGCAAGGTTCCTTCTTTCATTTGTTTGATTTGCAACCCAAAGAAGTAATTTAGCTCCCTCATCATGCTCCCCCATCATTAGTAGCATCGAAGATGATATCATCAACATAGATTTGAGCTACTAAGATATCTTGCTTATGTTTCCTAATAAATAAGGTGGTATCTGCCTTACCTTTTGAAAAACCATTTTCAATTAAAAAGGAACTTAATCTTTTATACCAAGCTCTAGGAGCTTGTTTCAAACCATAAAGAGCTTTTCTTAGTTTAAAAACATGATTTGAAAAACTTGGATTTTCAAAACCGAGAGATTGTTCTACATACACCTCCTCTTGAATGAAACCATTTAGAAAAGCACTTTTAACATCCATTTGAAAAAGTTTGAAGTTTGAATGACATGCATAAGCAATCAATATCCTAATTGCCTCTAATCTAGCTACGGGGGCATAAGTTTCATCAAAATCAATACCTTCCTCTTGAGAGTAGCCTTGGGTAACTAGTCTCGCCTTGTTTCTTGTAACAATTTCGGATTCATCCACCTTGTTTCGGTATACCCATTTTGTGCTGATGGTGGGATGATCTGTTGGCCTAGAAACTAGCTCCCATACTTGGTTCCTCTCAAATTGGTTTAATTCTTCTTGCATGGCCAATACCCAACTCTCATCATTCAAAGCTTCATCTACCTTCTTAGGCTCCATTTGTGACAAGAATGCCACAAACTCACAAGTGTTTTGATTGAAGCTCTTGTCTTTACTCCTTGAGATGGGTCACCAATAATATTTCCTTCTTTAACTTCATCTTTCACTCTTGGGAAGGAAATCTCCTTTTGCACTTCTTGTGGTTGCACAAGTATGTCATCTTGGGGTACTTCCATAATTTGAGTCTCTTCTTCCTTAGGAGTGGGGCCATCATTTAGCTTGAGATCTTCTATAAGCTCCAACACTTCATCATCATTTGACCTATCTACACACTTAGAAGAAGACTCATCAAATAACATACGTATAGATTCTTCAACAACAGGTGTCCTTTTGTTAAAGACTCTATACGCTTTAGAGGTGGAAGAATATCTTAGTAAAATTGTTTCATCCGATTTAGCATCGAATTTTCCTAAGTTATCCTTTCCATTGTTGAGTACAAAGCATTTACAACCAAATGAATGAAAATATGTAATATTAGACTTTTTCTCTTTAAATAATTCATAAGGAGTTTTCTTAAGGATTGGTCTAATCATAGCTCTATTAATTATATAACATGAAGTATTTATGGCTTCTCCCCAAAAATATTTTGGCAAGTCATATTCACACAACATGGTCCTAGCCATTTCTACTAGAGTTTTATTTCTTCTCTCAATAACTTCATTTTGTTGAAGTGTCCTAGGAGTTGAAAAATTATGTTCGATGCCATGCTCATTACAATATGCTTCAAAATATGAATTTTCAAATTCTTTCCTATGATCACTCCTAATGCAAGTAATTGCATAACCTATTTGGTTTTGTAATTTCCTAATGAATGACACAAACATTTTAAAAGCATCATCTTTATGTGCAAGTAGCAAAACCCATGTAAACCTTGAAAAATCATCAACTATTACAAAACAATAATGTTTTCCTCCTAAGCTCATGGTTCTAGAAGGTTCACATAAGTCAATATGCAATAGTTGAAGTGGTCTAGATGTATAAACAAAATTTTTACTTTTAAAACATTTTCTTGTTTGCTTTCCTAAGGCACATGCATCACAAGTTCCATCCTTTTTGAAGACAAGTTTTGACAAGCCTTTGACTAAATCCTTTTTAGATAATTTTTCCAAAATATCAATGCTTGCATGTCCTAATCTTCTATGCCACAGCCACATGTCTTCCTCCTTGGTTGACATGAGACATAAATCATTTGATGCAATGTTATGTAAATCAATAACATACACATTTGAGTGCCTATGTCCTATGAATGCAATATTGTTAGTGCTCTTATTAATAATTTCATAACACAAGGCATGAAAGCACACTTTGAAACCCTTATCACACAATTGGCTAATATTTAGCAAATTATGTTTAAAGTCTTCAACATATGAAATATCATTGATGGTAAGAGAGGAGTTACCTATAGAGCCAATGCCAACAACCTTTCCCTTTGAATTATCTCCAAAGTTTACATTTCCTTCATCCTTTTCCTTTAACGATGTGAAAAGGTTCTTGTTTCCAGTCATGTGTCTTGAACATCTACTGTCCAAGTACCACTTGCTTGACTTCTTTCTCTTCACCTCCAAGCACACCTACATAAGACATATATTTAAGTCTTCTTTGGTACCCAAATGGTTTTGGGTCCAAAAAGATTAGTCTTAATTGTTCCTTTAAGAATCTAAACCCTTTTTATTCTATAAGGTTTGCCATTCCTAATTAAACATTTTCTAATAGTATGTCCAAAATAAGAGCAATATTTACATTTTATTTCAATGGCTTGAGGCCTTTTTAAAGGTTTATGGTTGTTTATAAAAGGATTGCCTCCATTGTATCCTAAACCTTCTTTATTTAATCCACTTCTTTGAGATGCAAGCATCTGATCCAATCTTTTAGTTCCTATCTTAAACTTTTCCAGGATTTCATTTGATTTACTTAGGTTAGCTTTCAACTCATCATTTTCTTTCTTAAGTGACTTCAAATTGTTTTCAACATTAGTTTTCTCATTTAAAGCATTTTTACATTCATTTTCAGCTTTTTCTAAACTTAACTTCAAACCAATCATTTATTTCTTTAACATTTTATTCCTAGAGCTAACAGTTTTAAATTCTAATAATAAATAGTTAAAAGCATCTTGTAATTTATTAAAAAAGCATGAATTGGATTCACATACCTCTTTATCCTCATAATTTCTTTTGGAAATAAAACACAAGTTGGCTCTTTCCTCTTCATCAGTATCATCACTTGAATCATCACTACCATTCCAAGTGGCAACTAAGGCTTTCTTCTTGAATTTTTTCTCAGCATTCTCCTTCTTATTTTTCTTAAGCATTGGACAATCTTGTCTAATATGTCCAAGCTTTTTGTATTTGAAACAAATGACTTCCTTGTCATTATCTTCTTTTTTTTTCCCTTTAGGTTTGAAGTTGCTTTTTCCTTTCATCCTTCTATTCTTTGACAAGAATTTGCCAAATCTTCTTGCTAGCAGGCTGACATCCTCCTCATCCATGGAGGATTCTTCTTCTACAGCTTTCAAAGCAATACTTTTTGTGTTTTTGCTCTCATCCTTTTTCGATTTCCTTTTTGTTTCGAAAGCAAACAGGCTTCCAATTAATTCATCCATCCCCAATTTCGTTAAGTCTTTGGATTCTTCTATTGTAGTCACCTTCATGGTCTAAGATTCTGGCAAGGACCTCAATACCTTATTCACCAATTCTACATTCTCAAATTTCTTCTCCAGTCCTCTCAGATCATTGACTAGGTTCAAAAACCATTTATACATGTCTGTTATATTATCGTTTGCCTTCATCTCGAACAGCTCGTATACTCTAAACAATAGTTCAATCTTGGACTTTTATACTTGACTCATCCCTTCATGTGTGATTTACAGGATAGTCTACACTTCCTTAGCTGATTCACATGATGATACCCTATTAAATTCTGTAGAATCCAAAGCACAAAATAAGATGTTAATGGCCTTGGCATTTAAACTCAATAATTTTTCATCTTCATCATTATATTCATTTTCGTCTTTAGGCAAGTTTGTTCTAGGATCTACGGAAATAAAATCTTCATGTTCAATTATTTTTCATAACTTGTAATCTATTGACCTTATATGTAATCTCATTCTAATCTTCTGTTGAGTGTAGTTCACACCACAAAACAATGGTGGCATAGTTATGCATTGTCCCTTACTAAAAACAGGTGTAGAAGTGCTAGCCATTTCTCTATATGGATCATTTACTCTAAAAATTATTAGATTTCGTAAATTTCCTAGAGACCTGCTTTGATACCAATTGAAAAACCTTAATACCTAGACAAATAATATTAGAGGGGGGGGGGGGTGAATAGGATTATTAAAAAATTCTATAGCAATAACTACAACAAAGCAATTATAATCACAATACACAATAATAACAATAAAGAGAGAATGAGTTTAGAGATTGCTCAACCAATTTATAGAGGTTCGGAGCTTTGAACACAAGCCTTCTACGTTCACTTCCTCAATCAAATCCGATTGAAGTTTCCATTTTCTTCCAAACCCGAAGATACAATAGTTTTTTTTCAACAAGGGAATTTCGCCCTTTTAACAGTAGAGATATGATTAAGAAAGTGATTGTTTTTGCCTTTAATTAGGCTGAAAATACAATATAAAACACAGATCTCTCAAGTGTAGGATTTTGTAAGCTTTGAGAGAGAGAGTGGGCAATAAAAGAGTGAAAAACAAGTGAAGTAAATAGCTTGATTTTGTAATACGTTTCTCTAACCCTTTTCACTTCAAATGAGTCTCCTTTTATAGTCCATTTATTACCCAGAATAGTAAGGAGCCGTTTTGCTAGCTTTGTATCCGTTGAGGTAGTTGAAAACGGATGCTCTGTGATAAATTTTCCAGACGCACAGTCATGCTCTTCGAGTGCATGATCATACTTGCTACATGCATTACCTCGATCAGACTCCCAATGATCGAATTAAAACTTAGTGCCAATGGTGCACGGTCGTATGCCTTTGACATATGGTCGTGCTTCAACCCTTCATGGTTTTTACTTTGAATTCCAGAGGCTCGCACGACTTGGCTACACGACTAACACACTGGCAGCACACGAGATATCTTTTGCTAGCGCACGATCGTGTGCCATATCCGTATGATCGTGTGTTTGTTGTATGCTTATAAGCTCTCTGCACGATCAATCTTACACGACTTCCTTGGTAGTTGTAGGACCCGTCGCCCCGAGTACCCCTGCTGCTGAAAGATACTGTTCTTTTATTAATTAAACTAGAAATTAGGTACCCGAGACAGGAATCCTACGAAAAAGGAAAATCCTGCTGACTAAATTACATTGCATGCGGAAGCTGAACTAAAATTTAAATATACAATGAGCCCAACTGGCTTCATATATATATATAAACTATTCTGTACATCTGTTTACATTTACATTTTTGTACAAGACCTCACAGGTCCAAAACTAAAAGAAAATACATGTACATGCTGAAAAGGGTGTGTGTGGGTCCTCTCTCGCGAGCCTCAGTCCACCCGCTCCTCGCCAGCAGCAATAAAACCTGAGAAAAAGGAAGGAAGAAAGAAAAGAATGAGTGATAAAGATCACCCAGTAAGCAATCCCTACTTCCCTCAACCCAAACAAGCACAACCAAGGGCATACATACCTGATCTCGGCCCTATCATACATCTATGTGCTCGTGGGTACTGAAACTGAATACTGGATTATTGTTTCTCATTATTAATCATATTCTGAAATAAATGTCATGACATGGTATGATAATAATAACTGGATGTGCATGCATGCGAATCTCTATACGTACCCAAAGGTACCTACTGTGCTGATCAGGCTAATGAATATAGGGATTCGGCATCCTGGCCAAGTGGGCTAAACATTCTAGCTACTGGCTAGAAAGCTGAATACTGAAATGCTGAGCAGACTGGCTGGTGTCAGAATGCTAGGTCCCACAAATGCCCCCTCGATTTCACCCCAAAACTGAAACCCATACATTGGGTTCTGAATGCTGAAACTACTGAATTCAGATCTCTGGATCCTCTTTCAGACTATATGCTGTGTCATGCTGTGCATATGCTACATTCTTATCTGAAATCCGGATTATCTGATGTCAATTAGGCCTTGGATGGATTACCAAACCTTTAATAAGTCATTTCTGCAAATCCTGGGAAAAATTGCTGAACGCACGGGCATGCAGGGAAGACGCACGAGCGTGCAACAGAGACACACGGCCGTGCAAGGGAAAAGCACACGAGCGTGTACTCGCACACGGCCGTGCCCAACAAAGGCACACGGGCGTGTGCCCAGACACACAGAACCATGCCCCGGTCGTGTGCTTGGTCGTGCAAGCTTCTGGAATAATCTGGCCATTTCACGTAAAATGAAGGACACACGACCGTGTCCCTCAGGACACACGGTTGTGTCCTCAGCTTTCCAGACCGTGTGCACTTTGTGCACACGACCGTGCCTTCGCAGAGACAAGGGCACACGGGCATGCTCTTGCGTGCACACGGTCGTGTGCCTTGTCTTGCTCAAACATGACCCGCCTGAATCTGCTGGAAAACAACCAATTTCTTAACCAAACTTCAATTAAACATAATCAACCATCCAAAGCACTTCAATATACATATTCCCATCATCAATTTCATCATTCATCAAACATCAAGCATTTCACCATGCAAATCTGAGATTTCTCTCACTAACACACACGTACTGAACAAGCATGCATCTTGGATGGAAATAAGCATTTCAATCATCAACATGGCATCATATAACATACACAACATGTTCTAATATGCTGGAAACGCCGGTAAACGTTTCCAAGCATCACCAAACAAACTGGGAAAACTGGAAGAAGTAAGAGAGAACTTACCTCTCAACATGGCTGCTGGAAAACTATCTCTCAAGCTGATCTCTCTGATCTCTAGCTGGAATGGGAGTCGCTGGAAGCTGGATTTCGCGTCTAGGGCTGGGAGCTGCTAAACAAGAGAAGAAATCGGTTGAAAATGGGTGAGAAAATGCAATAACTCTCTCGTCTCTCTCTTTTCTACCCACCTGCACGGGCGTGTAGGGATGATGCACGGGAGTGCACCAAGGGAAAATGGATACAATCCATTTTCCGCGCTTCGCATGATTAAAACCTCCCTAAAGGAATCATACGAAGGCCACACAGCTCTAGAAAACTACCAACTCACCCCTGAACTCTTCTAGACTCTCAAACTATCTCTAAATTCTATTTCTAACCCCAAAACTCTACCCCTAAGGGCTTTTCTAATCTGGGATGCTACAGTAGTGCTCTTCACTCATCATCACGCATGGTCGTGTGGCTACTATATACATAGTCGTGTGTTGACTACCTTGCTTTAACCTTATGCACAGCTTGATATCCAGTGCTCTTCATGAATTACACACACGGTCGTGTGTTAGAACTACACACGATTGTGTCTTTGACTTTGAAGCTTTGACTGTACACAGTCACGTTGCACGGTTGGACTGATGGTGCTTTAACCATGTTGTGCATATACATGGTCGTGCATCATAAACACATGCCCGTGTTAGTTCTGAGAATTTCTCTTCAGTTTTTCATAGAACCTCATATGGTCAGGTGCACGGTCCTGTGTTCTAGACACACGAAAAGCCTTTTGGTCAAGCACAGTTGTGCTAAAATAGCACACGATTGTGCGAGACCTGTATCCTGTAAAATAAAGCTTTTTCTCCATTCTTTGTCATTTATTACTTTATGCAAGAGATTAATTAGCATGTTAAGCATATTTTTATCATCATCAAAACATCAAGGGTTCAACAAAACTGGTGAGTGTTTAGGTGTTGTTTGAAGTGCTAAAAGTTAATGGAATTGACTGATTACAGATTGGCTGAATTTTGGATAGGATTCTATTAGTTTTAGGCATGTTTTACCAAAACAGAGCAAGACGCATACCTGTGTACCTACAGACATACTCCCGTGTGCCTTTACACTTGCAAGGTCATGCCCATGTGTACGGTTTATGCACAGTTAGAATGTGTAGAGGCACGACCGTATGCCTAAGGGTCATGACCGTGCACTTGTATAAAAGGGAATAATGAGTAGATTTTCATAACCTAGTATGCTTAGGTTGCACGATTGACACACAGCTTATGCACTAACATGCACGTTCATGCATAAGCAGAATTTTAAGGAAAAATATTAAAATGAAAGATAAAGCATGAGAAATCTTTATAACAGTTGTAAATCAATATATAAAGATGGAATAAGATAACATGATGCATCATAAGAATA
Organism: Anacardium occidentale; assembly: GCA_026122585.1. Taxonomy (NCBI): domain Eukaryota; kingdom Viridiplantae; phylum Streptophyta; class Magnoliopsida; order Sapindales; family Anacardiaceae; genus Anacardium; species Anacardium occidentale. Next base: position 357,258 of record JAJEJH010000016.1, read on the forward strand.
TCATAGCATGACATGTCAAAGTATTTTTCAAGAAAAAGAATCAAGGGATCCACATGCATTAGTTTTTTCAGCGTTTAAAATACAATACCAAGGTCAGTTATTTAGGGTGAACTCAAGGGGGTAGATATGAGATTTTAGCTTTTTGACTGTAGTCAAATTGGTTTATTTTTCAGCTTACTAGTCTAAAGACTGGTATGGTTTATGTTTCAGCTTACTAACATTTTGCTAGTCTGATTCAGCCCACATGGCCAAAATATCGAATCTCTATGTTCATCAGTCTGATCAACACAGTAGGTATCTTTGAATACATAGAGTTTCAGATACATTTATATTCAACATGTTCAGTACAACATGTTTCAACATAGCTTATACCATGCCATCCAATTTATAGCATGAATTACTATTTCAATTCAAAAAGTAAATTCAGAGTAAAAGTAAAAGAAAATATAAACAATTGAGGTATGCTTTCAACTTAGTATCTTGTTTGAGCTAAGAGAAGTAAGAAATGCTTGCTCGGTGATTTATTACTTACTCTTTTCCTTTCTCATTTTCTTTCAGGTATGTCGTGTTTGCTGATGAGGTTCGGCGAGCGATGGCTGAAGGGAGAGGGCTCCAATTTTTTTTTATGGTTTTCAGATGGCCTGGTGGGAGTCTCATATGTATGCAGTTTTCTTTTTCAGAGCATTTTTCTATGAATGCATGCATGTATTTTGATACAATATAAATGTATATACATATGTACATATAAGAATATAATAGTATGAGTTTTTTTGAAACCCACCATGGTGTTATTAAATGTTTTCAGCTTCTACATGCATGATTATTGATACAACAGCTTTTTTGTAGGATTCTTGTTGTGTATATCAAATTTTCAGTATATTTATTATTAAGTACATGAGTAAGCACAGAAACTAGCAACAATGGTATATATAGCAGCCGGTCCTACATCCATTGAAGCTAAAATTTTGTTTGTTGGCTGAGAAAACATCACTTTTCATTAATTTTTGTATAGGCACATGTTCGTGTGCTTCAGGTGTATGGCCATGTGCCCTTCATTAAATGTCTCGAGTAGATTCCCAATGATTGAGTTCATTAGCCATGCCAACGTACACACGGTCGTGTGTTCCCTACATACATTGATGTGCCTTCATTTCTTGAATCAACTTTGAATCACCCACGGTCATACTGGATAACACATAATATCTTACAAGAAAGCCACATGCCTTGATTTTGCACATTGCATGGGTGTGTGTCTTTTTCACACAATCATGCATCCATAACTTAGACCTTTTTTTATTGAGCACGGGTGGACATGCATGAGTGCTTGCTTGTGTATGACCATAATTAGCATATACATGGTGGTGCAATATAGACACACGAGCGTCTATCTAGGCAAACCTACATAAACAACTTTATGTCCCTTTTAGTCATGAGCCAACTTATATTTTTGGTAAACCTTCATATATTTATGATCATTAAAGCACCAAAGGTCTAACAATTGCCCCTTTATTAAAATACCATAAAACATATAATTTATCATTCATCCAAATTTATATCACCACATTAAAATAATAATCAAAACTCATTTCATCATAATTCTTTTATGCTCCCCCTATAAAAAAACGATTATAGCTTCCTTTAACTTATATAATTAATCCATATTTATCTCAACTCACTCCCCTTCAAATATTTTAATGTCTATCTTTATCTTCCCTTTTATGAAATTAATAAAAAAAAAAAATTATAGCATGTTATCATTTGATTTAAGTCTCTCCCCCTTTTCACTATAAAATAACAAAAGAGATACTAATTAAAAATACCAATTGTAAAATTACAAAAAGTTTAAAACTCCCCTTCCACACCCCACACACCACCCCCCTCCTTTTTTGGTATTAAATGAAATAAGTTTTAGAATGATGTCGTTTATTCATTTGCTTTCCCTTTTTTTTTAATCATAAAATATTATAAAAAAATATAATAATTGTAAGTACAATTTTCATCTCTCCCTCTTAATCTGTACATCTATTTTGACATATCAATAAAAAAAAAAAATTATAGCATTTTATCATTTGATTTAAGTCTCTCCTCCTTTTCACTATAAAATAACAAAAGAGATACTAATCATTTCTCTCTCTCCCTCCCCCCCCCCCTTTTGTTGGCATTAAATAAAATGAGTTTTAGGATGATGTCATTTATTTATTTGCTCTCCCTTTTTTTTATCATAAAATATCATAAAAAAAATATAATACTTGTAAGCACAATTTTCATCTGTCCCTCTTAATCAATACATCTATTTTGATATATTAATTATGCATAAATTTCAAGTTCAATGTTGGAAAAAAAATTGATTTGATAAAATCATTAACAACTTGTTCCTCAAAAGCATTTAAAAGGGAATGCTTTTAAAAATTTGATATTGATTGAAAAAAATTTAGATGCTGTAAAAACTGAGTTACATGATTATGTAAACACTATAAACAATCGTGTATTTTTCTTTTAAGAAAACACATCGTCATATATCATTAAACATGATGTCTTATGAGGATAGAAAATATGGACATTTGGTTGACCGATGTGTAAGCATAGTCATGTATTGTGAATGCATGATCATGTGCGACCAAAAAGATATGATTTTTCAGTCTAAAAAACTTTAGCAAAAATTTTAACATTTAATCAAAACACTATAAGTTACAACTTTTGACTACTTTTTTTATCTATAAAGGATATTTTATGTGAATTGTTGTGTCGTTCGATTTTGAAAATAAATTTGATTCGTTTCGATTAGAATTCGAGTTAAACACATGTTGAGACACTTAAAATACTTGTATCGTTCTAAATTGATCATCTAGTCAAGCACAACAAGTATTCAATATAACACATTATTCTCAACCTGATACATTACTCATCATCCAAAAAACATGTAATAAACAATTAAGGACGTGAAGAACTTATTTGGAGTGATGAGCTCATTTTGGTTCAATGCCTTGCAAATCTATTTGTTCTTCATCTCTTCTTCTTGGCTTCAAAGCTCTCCTACAAAAACATTCAATCCCTTTTTGGTATCTAAATTATTTTGGGTCCAACTACACTAGATTGAATTATCCTTTTATGAATCAAAACCTTTTTAATCTTAAAAGGTTTATCATTCCTAATTGGATACTTGCCAATTTTTTGCCCAGTATGAATAATAATTACATTTTAGATGTAATGCATGAGAGTTCTTTAGAGGCCTTTAGTTTTTAATCAAAAGATTGCATCCATTATATCCTAGGCCTTCTTTATTTAAACCATTTTTTTTAGAAGCAAAAATGGTCCAATCATGTTATTAGAGCTAGTTAATTTATTGTTTAAATTATCATTCTTTCTTGAGACAACTTCTAGCTCGTTAGGAATTACATCTTTTTCATGAAAAATTATCATTCTTTATTGAGACAACTTCTAGCTCTTTAGCAATTATATCTTTTTCATAAAAAGTTATTTCTAATTCCTTTTGAGACTTATCATGCTCATTTGTAATTTCATCCTGTTTTAATTTCATGCATGAAACATTTTTCTTTAATGTTTTATTTGTAAAACTAATATGTTTGAATTCGATTACTAATTCATCAAAAGTATTTTGTAATTCATTATATGATGAGGAGTTAAAGTCGTTTACCTCATCTTTAGAGTCGTTTACCTCATCTTTCGAGTTGTTTTTCACTATGAAGCATAAGTTGACTCTTTCTTCATCATTCTCATTTTCATGGCTTGAAGTTGTCACTTCTACTTCATGTAATACCCAAAACCAAGTATGTTTAATAATGTCATTTATGCCCTTTAGTAGTTGGTTATAGTGAAAGCATAGGAGAAAAAATAAATGCAAAGGTCATTAAGCCTTAACTGAGTTTAATTGACCAAGATTTTAAATAAGGGAAAAACAATCTTCTTACAAAGAATTAAAGGACAAAGTGAGGGTTAAAATTAAAAGGACATAAAATAATTCATATGTTTGGTAAGGTTATTTTAATAAATTATAAAGAGGATGTAAATATCATTTTTACAAAAGGAGAGGGGTAAAATGGTAACTTTAATAAAAGAATTATTTTTAGCTATTTTAAAAGGTGCACCAATATGACCTTTCCTCTTTTACCTATTATAGTTAATTAAAATTATAAGAATGGTTTATGATTGTGTTAAAATAAATAAATAAAGGCAAGGGCATTTTGTTCATTTAAGAATTAGTCATTATATAAAAGATAAGAATGCATTAATTTAGTTCTGTATCTTCCTTCCATGGCCGAATTCTCTCTTATTCCTCACCATTTTTGCTTTATTTTGAACCTAAATCAAGGCAAATCCAAGAAGTTTCCAAGAGATCTTTAGAGAAAAGTAAAGGAAATTAGTTACTCTTGTTAACTTAGGTAAGAATTTCAAATAAATTTGATAGAATTGTGCATGAGTTCATGAACTCATTTTCTTTGATGGTCATTTAGGTGAAAGAAAGTAAGAAAGGTAGTGAAAAGAAGGAGAACAAGAAAAATCAAAGCTTAAGTTAAATAAATTATGCTTGTATAATATTTACCCCAAGCATGACAAAATTATTGTTTGATAACAATTAGAGTTTTGTGTAATTGATATGTATATGTTACAATTCATATGTTCAAGAGTGTAACTGAGCTGAAATAAGGTTGAAAGATTGTGAAATTATGACATGTATGTATGATATAGATTATGTCATATTTGGAAACTTATCATACTTTGATCGTTGGTTGAATCTCTACATAAAATTATGTAATAATACATGTTTAAGGATGATATGTGGTGTTAAATTGAAGAAACTTTGGGTTGATAAAAAGCGTTACTTTCAACCTTGAACATGTTGCTTCATTAGTATGTTGTTTGTAACTTAATATTGATTTTTGATGTATAAATATGCTTTTGGTGCCAATGGTATATCAAATTAGCATGGTATAAGGTTTGTTACATGAAGGGATATATTATGTACTTGAGCATGATTTTAAGGTAATAACCATATAAAGCAATAGAAGTTAGTGTAGAAAAAGACACAAGTTCGAAAAATCGAAAACAGAAACGAGAATTTAGAAAAAGACTAAAGAAACATAATAGAAATAGAGTAGAAATAGATTACCTTTTATGCATAGCATTAGAGTGTATTTACCTACATATTCGATTTCATATGAACATCCTGACATGAATCACATGAGTTTTAGAAATAGAGTTTATATTCATATGTTCAATTATTATATTTCTTGACATAGTTTTCAAAGTAGATTATTTATATTTTTTTAAGAAAATTTAATTAGTTACAGAGTTTTCTTTATGACTAATATGATTTTTTCAAATATCTTAAAATTGGGATTTCATAATTGTAGCATCCCAAATTTAGAAATGCCCTTTAGGGTAGAGTTTGAGTGTTAGATGTGAGAAATAGAAATAGATTAGGAGTTTAGAAGAGTTTAGAGGTGAGATAGTAAGTTTCCTGAGCCTGTATGGGTTTGCGCATGATTCCCTTTGGGAGGTTTCTATCATGCGTAGCGTGGAAAATGAAGAGTTTTCATTTTCCCTTATGCACTCCCGTGCACTTTGTCTTGCACGCTCGTGCAAGTGAGTTAAATGAGAAAGATGAGAGTTATTAGCCTTTTCTCACCCATTTTCAGCCAAAGTGTCTCTTTTGTTTCAGTGACTCCCAACCCTAGAACAGATTTTCAGCATCCAATAGCTCCTAATCCAGCTAGAGAAGGAAGAAATTAGCTTGATTGAGTTTCCCAATAGACATGACAAGAGGTAAGTGTTTCCTTACTTCTTTTTTGCGATTCCCAGCTTGTGTTTGATGATTTGAAATGCTTGAATGTGTTTCCAGCATGCTAATGAGTTATATGAGACGTTTATATGTGGATATGTGATGAGATGATGATTTCCACCTAGGAACCATGCTTTCCTATGCTTGTGTGTGTTTATATGAGAGAATGGGTTACTTTGATGGTGGAATGTGATATGACGTATGATATATGAAATTAAAGTGTTTTGTGTGCATGTTGAAGTGCTAGAAATGCATGCTTTCAGTTAATTTCAGATTGATTAAGGTTTGGTATGGATTCCTGTAAATTCCAAGCTTGTGTCATCAATGTAGAGCAAGACACAAGCCCGTGTACCCCGTAGGTACACGCCTGTGTGCCCCGTAAGTGCACACCCATGTGCCTTTTTTTCTACAGGGACACGTCCGTGTGCATGAAGTATGCACAGTCTGTTTGTAGAGGACACGCCTGTGTGTCTTGAGGGACACAACCGTGTGTGTGATAAATTGGTGATTTTGTACAGATTTTCCAGAAGTGAGCACAACCGGCTGCACGGCCAGTGCATGACCCCATGCGTTTGTGCACATGCCCGTATGCCTTTACCATGCACGTCCATGTGTGTTCCTTACATGCTCGTGTGACTTGCCCACACGCTCGTGCACCAGTAGATTTTTTCAGAAATTGATAAGAAATGGATAATTAGGCATGGAAAACCAATTTAAAGGCTAATAAGCAACAAATAAGCATAATAACAGATAAATAATGTTGCATAAGCATTTCATAGCATGACATGCCAAAACATCAGCATGGCAAAGGATCAAAAGATCTGATTTTCTTAGTCATTCAGCATTCAGAACCCGATATCCAAGTTAGAGTTTGGGTGAACTTGAGGGGGCATCTATAGGATTTCAACCTTCTGACTGCGATCAGATCGTTTAGTTCAGTATATTCAGCTTTTTAGCCCTTAGCTAGACTGTTTAGCCCATATGGCCAAGATGTCGAATCCTTATGTTCATCAGCCTGATCAGCACAACAGATATCTTTGGATACGTAGATATTCAGATGCATGCATATTCAGTTTCCAGTTAGCATGACATGACTTATATTTCATGGTATGAATTAATAATGAAATCCAATTATTCAAAATAAGCAATATATCTAGATTCAGTAAGCGAATAAATGAATGTTAAGGCCAAGGCCAGGTATGTGTTATATGTGTTTGTTTGCTTGGGGTGAGGGACGTAAGGATCGCTTATTGGGTGACCTTTATCACTCATTCCTTTCCTTCTTCCTTCCTTTTCAAGTTTGTTTGCTGTTGGTGAGGAGCGGGTGGACCGTGGTTGACGGGAAAGGGCCCCATATCGGTTTTCAGTTTAGTTTGGCCTATTGGGTCTTTTATTGTAAAATGTATGTTCTCAGATATAAGTATATTGTACAAAAAAATAGTTATATATATGAAAAGTGTATTTTGGGCTCATTGTACATTTTAGTTTCAATTTCAGCTTTCGCTTGTATATTACACAATAGTAGCAGGGTTTTTTTCGTAAGATTCCTATCACGTGTACTGAATTTTCAGATTATTAATAAAAGAAAAAGATATTATTTATCAGCAGCAGTATGCATGACGGCAGGTCCTACAATAATCATGATAATGTGTCACAACCATGATGTTTTACAATTTCACGTTCATGATTGGTGTTGTATTCATAACTCTTAGCACCAAATTTAAACAATCATAGATGTACATATAATATGCACGCCTGTGCATGTGACAGTATATAAGAAAAGTGCAGATTTCTCTAATTTCATGTATAAACCCTAAGCTACCTCTCTTAATTTCTCTCAACAATATACATGTTTTTCAACCAAATCTTCATCAAATCAATTGATTCCTATTCAACTCAATTACATTTAGCGTGCCAAAATCTCTCCAAACCCTAACTTTCACAAAAATCCTCATTTCACCTTATTTCAAGCAAATCCGTGAGAGCTACTATACCTAGGACTAAAACCACTATGAGAAAGACAATAAGTCAACCTTACAGGATTACAGTTTAAGACAATCAATAGAATAAAGCTTTTGATGCCATTAAAAGTCAAGGTATCTATATATGATGCTCCTTATACTTTCATATTTTAATTGATATTGGCCTAGACGTTAAAGTAAGAAGATTAGTTAGAAATGCTGAATGGACAAAGTCGTTTACTATGTAATATAAAGTATAAAAAAATTTAGTAAAAGAATTTTGTAACTCTTTAAAGAAGGAAAAAGATGTTAAAGGAAATATCAAAGATTTCGTGATGCGCTTTAGGTTATTGAGTAATGAATTTGTTGTTACTCTTGAGAATCTTGTTGAATGGTTAGAATGTGACTGTGATGGATTGTTAGAAGGACACCTAGGCTATAATTCAAATAAAGCTTGGTCAAACTTGGGGGGATTGGAAAATTTAATGCTTACGTATTTAAAAGTAGCCAGTTTGATAGCCCTACATTATGAATGGTACATAGGATGATTACATACACCTTAAATGCATGATAGAACACAAACAAACATGCGAGCATAAAGGATATGATGTTACTTGATGTTGTGGTGAATAGAAGTCAAATAGATACAACTAGATGGTTGATACAAAAAATAAGAAAAATTTAAAAACGAAAAGGCAAGATAGACTTTTGCCAACTAATCATTTTCATCACCATTACACTTGGACTTAAGCTTGATATCAATGCCTCTGAGCATATACACAAGGTTACTAATAATTGTCAATTAAATATTAAGGTATTGTTCAAAATGGAAGTAATTTAAAAGGATGGTCGATCAGGTTGGCAGTTAGTATATATGATGGTTGTGAATGAGCCATCGACTACTTTATCAGTAGGTCCCTCAAATAGGCTAAAATTTAGCATGAGAAGAAGTAAGAGGGGAAGAATGGAGATCGGGCGTAAAAAATTGTCATCCTCTGAGATGTCATAGGTTTTTGCATATCTTCAATCCACCCAAGATTGAAAACCTAAAGAGTCATATGAACAGTCAAATGGATAGGTTGGCACTCTAGGTAAATGAGTTTTCTTCGAGATTTCTTACTATGAATATGAGAGATGGCACTCCCGATGATGCCTTTATAGATGTCTAAAGTGATTCATAGCCTTTTTCTTTTCATGCATTATGTCTCTAGTTTTCATTAACTTGTTTCTTTTATTAATTTTTGCATATAAGCACACTTATTTTTTCTAACCTTGATTAGTGTTTTTGCTAAAGATTATGACTATTTCTTTCATTATGATATTGACATTGTTAATCTTGTGTTGGTTGGATATTAGAATACTTATTGATTTCGTTGATCTTATGTTAAGGATGATGTTGATATTGAAGTAGTTAGTTAATGAATATTGATATTAGAGTGTTTTTTTTTTTTTTTTTTATGTTTTTTTACTTTGTTTTGAAATTGGGCAATGTATGAAAAACAAACAAAACTTTATCAAACTTTTTTGATTTATGACAAAAATAAGGAGAAAGGGTATTAAAATGTGTTTTGTAATAACTTCGATAAAATTGAAAATGCTACATGGAATAATGCAAAAAAATTATATAAATTTTTTTTTCACAAAAGTGAGAGTAAAGTGAAAAAGAAAGGGAGAGTTTAAGCTAACTTGATAGGAGGAGATTAAGTGCTAAATGGAATAATGCAAAAGAATTATATAAAGTTTTATGCATAAAAGGGGAAGTGTAGGACCCGTTACCACACATACCACTACTGCTAAATAATTTCTTTACTTTTATTAATATACTGAAAATCTTAGTATACGTGACAAGAATCCTACGAAGAGAAAGCTACTGCTACAAATATACACGCATGCAGAAGCTGAAACTGAAATGTACAATGGTGGCCAAAATAAACTTTTCATATAAACATATTTCTGTATATTACAACTGTGTACATACATTTACAATGAAACCCACGAGGCCAAATTGAAAACTATCTGGAGCCCTCTCCTGTCAACCATAATCCACCCGCTCCCCACCAGTACCAAACATACTTGCAAGAAAGGAAGGAAGAAAAGGAATGAGTGAAAAAATCACCTAATAAACGATCCTTACTTCCCTCAACCCAAACAAGCAAACAAAACTAAATCTATACCTGGCCTTGGCCTAAACATTCATACATTCTCTTGCTCATACTGAATACTGCTTAATTTGTCAATTTGATCACATTAATGATTAATTCAATGAAATGAATGTCATGATATCATGTCATGCTGAATACATCTAAATATGCATGCATCTAAATCTCTACGTATTCAAAGATACTTGCTGTGCTGATCAGGCTGATGAATGTAGGGATTCGACATCTTGGCCATATGGGCTGAATAGTCTAGCGAAATGCTAGAAAGTTGAATATACATATTAGTCCTCGGACTAATAAGTTGAAATTGGAATGATCTGATCATAGTCAGAAGGTTGGAATCCCACAGATGTCCACTCAAGTTCACCTAAAATAACTAACTCAAATATCAGGTTCTGAATACTAAACTGAATGTTATCGGATCTCTTAATCCCTTTTCATGCTGATGTCTTGGCATGTCATGCTATAAAATGCTTATGCAACATTATTTTATCTCATTTTATCATTATACAATGATTTATAGCCTTTAAAATAGTTTCCCATGCGTTATACTTCATTTTAAACAATTTCTTGGAAAATTTGCCTAGCGCACGGGTATGTGGGCTAAGGCACACGAGCATGCAAGGAACACACACAGGCATGCAAGGCAAAGGCATACGGGTGTGTGTGAAGACATACGACGTCGTGTATTGGCCATGCAGCCGACTGTGCAAGCTTCTAGAATTTCAACGTATTTCACTGGAAAAACAAGCACACGACCATGTCCATCAGGCACACAGGCGTGTCTCCTTTGCATGAAGCCGTGTACACTTCGTGCACATGGGTGTGTATCCTGTAAATGCAAGGCACACGGGCATGCACTTGTGGGCACACGGGCGTGTGTCCTACTCTACTTCGACAAAGCTTACCTGAAACTTGCAAGATTTCACACCAAAGCTCAATCAAACTGAAATTAAGCACAAACACACATTTCTAGCACTTCAATAAACATGCAACATGCTTCAATTTCATCCGTAACTTGCCACATCATAATCCACCATTAAAACCATCATTTCTCTCACATATTCATACACATATATACACAAGCATGGTTGTTGGGTGGAAATCATCATCGCAAGCAATTTCTTTTCATCATATCAACATATAATCATTCCATCTAACTCAGAAGCATGCTAGAAACACAAACACACATTCTCAAGCATCAAACACAAGTTAGGAAACTCATGGAAGAGGAAGAGTAGCACTTACCTCTTGTCATAGCTACTGGAATCACTTTCTAACTAATTTCTCTCTTCTCTAGCTAGATTAGGAGCTGTTGGCTGCTGAATCTCAACCCTAGGATGAGGATTCTCTAAAAATAACAGGGAAACTTTGGTTGAAAAGGGAGAAAAACGAGTGAGAAAATAATAAAAGCAACTTTCTCTCTCATTCTATAAAGGTGCACGAGAGTGCACAAGAGAAAATGAAAACTCTTCATTTTTCATGCTACGCATAAAAGAAACCTCCCAAGGAGAATCATGCACAGACCACACAGGCTCTGGAAACTTATTATCTCACCCTTAAACTTTTTTAACTCCCAATTTATTACTATTTCTCACATCTAACCCCTAAATTCTACTCTAAAGGGTATTTCTAATCCTAGGATGCTACAAAAAGTTAAATTATTTGAACTTTGACAATATCTCAATAACATCCCAGGGTAAAACTATCTTCTAAAGTTAGAATTTGAGGTTAGAAGTGAGATTTTATGATAGAAATAGAGTTGAAAGAATTTAGAGGTTAAATAGTCATGTTTAGGGTTGGTGTGACATGTGCATGAATCCTTATTGGGAGACCTTTCATGTGAAGTATGGGAACGTGAAAATTTTTCATTTTTCAGCATGCACGACTGTGCACCCCTAAGATACACGATCGTGCATGCATCTGCTTATTGAGTCGCCATATTTAAAGTCATTTTTATCTAATTTTAGAACGTATTTCACCTAAGGTTTTCATGTTTATCTCAAATAATCTTAACTCTAGAAAAAATAGACAGCATCCATAGGCTCTAAACCAAGCTAGGGAGTGAAGTTTTCTTTAGAAAGAGAAACATATCAACCATAGCAAAAGGTAAGTGTTTCCTTACCTCTCTCATCTGTTTTTTATATATGTGTTGCTGTTTGGTTAAGCTTTGATGATGATTTTAGTATGTTTCATGATCTTATAGTATGATAGAATGAGGGAATGAAGAAATGAAAAAGATGATAATGATGTTTGTTGCTTGGAAATACGCTTTGCATATGTATGTTTATGTATATGTGTTTTAAAGAGTTTTGGATGTATAATTTGTGGAGTTTAGTGTTATTGATGAGATTAATATGTCTATAAGAATTGTTTTAAGCATAAAATATGGATGATATATGTTGATTAGTGATTTGTTTGGGAGTAAATGGGATTCTGCATATTGTAACCACGGATTTGTTAAAACAAAGTCGAGCGCACAACCATGCCTATGTAGTCGTGCCTTATAGAGTCATGGTCATGCACACGAAATGTGCATGACTTAATTTGTGAAGGGTCATAATCGTGCAACTTGAAGTCATGATCGTGTGTATACAGAAAGCTAGAAATTCAGTAAAAATTTCTAGAAGCTCATACAACTTCATGTACGACTAGACACAGAATTGTGTAGCTCATGCACAACTGTGTGTCTAAGCATGCACGACCATCTATCAGATGAAAATCTCAGACACAACTTAGGATAAAACACAAAACATAGAAAATACTATAGCGCATCCACATAACACTATTATAAGTCAAGATAATGAGATATTACACAACATAAGCATTTTATGACATAACATGTCATACCAGTGTTTTTATGAAGGGATTCAAGAATCTAAATGCATGTTTTTAAATAAAAAATATGATAATCCAAACATCATTTTAGGCATGAATATGAGGGGGCACCTGTGAGTTGCATACCCACTAGAGAAGGAGTCAATGTTAGTTACAATTAGAGATGCACACTAGTGTGAACCAATTTTTAGATTTCAGCTTACTGATCATGTATCAGTATGTTAAAACTCATATGATCAAGACATCAAATCTCTATATTCATCAATTTGATCAACATAGTAGATTTTTAGTTACAGTATTTTCACATATACTTTTGTTTCAAGATCTTCAAATCAATTCAGTATTTTCAGATATGTATATAATATGTTTTTTTTAAAAAGTTATGCCAAGGGCAAGGAGCATATTTTCTGCATAATACATACTATGACATTCATTTCATGGTATGATACATAAATTTAGACCATTTAACAAGTAATAAGTAAAATATCAGACACAATTTAACATGCAAATTTAGAACACAAGTTTAATCAATTACAGATATAAAAGAATAGAAACTGGTGTATGGTAGAGAGTTAGGAAACTCTTATTGAGTGAATTATCACTTACCCTTTCATGTTTTCGTTCCTTGCAAGTTAGTATGTTTGACACTAATTGGAGGTGAGTTGGTTATGGCTATAGGGGGTACACTCAATTTTTATCAATAAGCATGTTAGTGACTCACATACTTGTATAATTTTCAAGCATGCTTGTATGGAGTTCATGTTTGCATCTTGTACAATTTGTATATGCATAATACTTTTTTAAATGATAATATATTATAATTTTCAGTATATATTTATACAATGCAAAGTTTTAAACCCATCATTGTTAAATTCATGTTTTTCCCTTCCACTTGTATAATTTTAGTCATTTTGTGTAAGATTCCCACTGTATATATTAATAAAGAATTTCATTAAGATTTTAAAATATTATAGTAATAATAGATATACATAGGAATAATGGTATATACAATAGTGGGTCTTACTATCTTAATCACATTTTAACATGTTTTTATCATTAATAAAAAATGAGGAGATTGTTGGACTCCTAAGTGTTTTGATAATAACAAATATCATGTTAAAATATTTAATATGTCCTTGATATGATTGAAATCATGACCAAAAGAGGATAAAACTATTTTCATTTTTTACAGACCAGATGTATGATCGTGGCTAGAACATGTACACTTGTATATAGTTTATTTCCATCTCGTGCATACATTTTTGCGG
>JAJEJH010000016.1:371298-419813 GCA_026122585.1 Anacardium occidentale
TAAGCTGCATATGCATATCATGACATGGCATGTAGTTTCAGAAAGGATCAGGGGATCCGAATTCAGTAGTATTTAGTATTCAGAACCCGATGTAAGGGAAAGAGTATAGGGTGAATGCGAGGGGGCATCTGTGGGATCCAGCTTTCTGACACCAGTCAGAAATGCTCAGCAGTATTTCAGATTCAGATTTTTACCATCTGACACCAGTCAGATTAGGCAGCAGTTAATATTCAGCAGCTTTCTAACCAGTAGCTAGAATGTTCAACCCACATGGCCAGGATGTCGAATCCTTTTATTCCATCCAGTCTGATCAGCATAGCAGGTACCTTTGGATACATTCAGATTCAGTATTCAGATGCATGCATCCAGTGTTTTCAGTTAACATGACATGACATACACATCATGACATGAATAATATTGGTATCAGTGAATGAATGTTATTCAGAAATCGGTTTTCAGATTCCAGCAAGCGCATAGATGTATGAATAAGGCCGAGGCCTAAGTATGTTTGATTATTGTGTTGTTTGTGCTTGTTTGGGTATTGAGGGAAGTAAGAAGCGCTTACTGGGTGATCTTTATCACTCATCCCCCTCCTTCTTCCAGTTTTTCAGGTGTTCGTGTTGTGGCTGGGGAATGGTTGGATCGAGGCTGACGGAGAGGGCACGCACACACATCGCGATCTCAGTATGTATAGCAGTTTTGGACCTGTGTGGTCATATGTACCTTTTGTTTAAGATTTTGTATCCAGATGTACAGAAATAGTATATGTATATGTGTAAAGGCCTATGGGCCCATTGTACATAATAGTTATGTAATTTTAGTGTTATATATTTAGAAAAGCTTCCGCATGTGCAGAATTGTATAGTTTCAGTTTTAGAGTTTTTTATTTTCGTAGGATTCCCGTCGCGGGTACCCATATTTTTAGATTATTAATAAAAAGGCCTATTCAGTTTCCAGCAGCAGGGGTACTCGTGGCGGCGAGTCCTACATGCGTGCATGTGCCCCAACACCTTATAAAACCATGACACACATCATAATAGCCACACCACATGTTGTAGGCACTTTTAAAAACCTTCACATGTTTTTATACACTGTAATAGTCATATCACGCACTTGTACATGCCACATGGACACACTTGTGCATTAGCACACTCTTTGACATCTATCCATGCACTTCTCATGCACCAATAAGGAATCTCATGCACCCACATGCTTTGTCCTAGAACTAACATGCCTATATGTGTATCCACATAGCTTGCACTCATTCTAGCACATGAATATCATGCGTCAAGAATGGATTGGTCTTTATTGGGTTAGGTTATGATAGTGCATTGATTTGTCCCAGAATTAGACTATTCAACCCTACAAGTCAAGTAACCAAGTTGAGGAAACCCGATTGTGACCCACAATTGAAATAAACCATAGCCGCTTGATTCCATATTACTGACATCGTGGGTCACCTTCTCCAACCATGATTACTTGACCATCATATCATAATCAAGAATTTTGGCTAATTCTATAGCATAATGGTTGAATGATTGATCAAAATCTAAATTTGAAGATGTGACAACAAATGAATGTTTAGACCTTGGATTCATCATTCCTTTGATCGTCTCTAAAGAAAAATAGTGTTTCCAATGTGGGGGATTTTTGTTGATCATAGTCCAAGAATCCATGTCTGTGCTATATCTAATGATGTCATCATCTTATTCACATAATATAGTTTAATCTTCTTAAGCTTTTTTTTTTGTTTAAATCAAGGTGAAAATCAATCCTAATTACAAAATTCAATTGACTAAAATGAAATTGAATATGAGGTTTTCATAATTTCAGAGTATTGATTCTTAATTGTAAGGTTTGATTTATCAGTTGAAATCCCAAATTCAATTCCAAACCTAATTCAAATAAAGTCTAAATGGATATTCAAGAAAGCCCTAATTTTGGAATTTAAACCCTAATTCAGAATGACTACATTTTGATTTCAATTTTGAAATTTTAGATTCTATAACCTAATATGTTGGGTTTTGATACTATATGTAAAATTTAATTTACATGAACAAAAATAAATTGCATTCAATTTCTAACTAGAAGATCTACACATAAACTATAGAATACTAAATTATAATTTCAATTAAGAGTTTATAGAAATACCTAAAATTCTATACAAGATGAAATCGAAAAACTTTCTTGAATTACCTATAATAAAGTGGTTGGTCTTCCACCTTTGAAACCTCCCTATATGATAGCTCTCAATGAATCCTCCCATTAAGGATCTAATAAACTTTAAGACTTATATTAATGTTGTATACTCAAATTAATAAAACCCATAAAGTCTATTGGATTTGATATTGATCACACTTTAGCCCAATCAATTTAATCAATTAGACCATTTAATTACCTATTTTATTAAAAACAAAACCTATTTAATGTTAGTTTATTTAATTTTTCTAACAAGATCCTTCTATAGAGAGATTTATACTACTAAGAACATTACCCTTTTGTTTTGTCTCTGATTAACAATTTGACCATTCTTTACCACAAAATTTATAACTTTCTTTCTTAAATTCTAAAAATTAAATAATTTTTGTTCTTAAAACTAGACACCTAGCGTTTTCCATTCATATAAGGCTCATAACATTTTTCATTTCCAATTTATACAATTTAATCCTTACAAATTAATAATAGTGTGATTCTAGTAGTGAATAACTATTTAATTAGTAGCATTTATATGACTAACTTACTTCTTTATTAAAAATAGTCAAATCCATGACTAAAGTATATGTATATATATTGTATGAGTTAAAATAAAATAATTATAACATGTATGTATCAGTTATTTTCATAAGATTTTTATGTTAAGTATATATTAGAAAATAAAAACAAATGAATTTTCAATTCTAGAATTATTCTAAACATAATTACATTAAATTCAATTATATTAAATGTTTTAAGTTGTAGCATATCAAATATGAAAATTCATTTGTAAATAAATTTCAAATAAAATTAATTTATAAATATTTATATTTTAAATTCATTTGTTCCAAACTACACATTAAACTTCAAAGTTGAAAAGGTGATTTGGAAATTAAAGAATTAAAATTCTTAAAATGGTCGCGTCAAAACCCCATATGTGCAGCCACAAAATCATCCGCTTTAGAAAATTCTAATTCAATTAATTCATTTTACATTATCTTAATTAATACATACTTTACTTTTAAATTATTGCCTTACATTTTATAAATGGTTAATTATTTGACAATAAATATGCTATAATATTATAATGTAACAAATAAAGACATATACTGATGATTTCATTTGACATACTTATTTGTCTTCCAAAAAGACTTTTCTTATTAACTTCATTAGCACCCAGAAAATCATTTCCAAATTCTAGTTGTTATGCTTTGAGTATTTCACGTATCCTATCCTCCCTTTCCTTAATTTATTTAGATTTTTTCTTTATTTTAAACAAATCACCTCATTTAGTTGTAGCACCCAAAAAAATAAAAGGCCAAAATTCGTTATTCTGATTCACCATCCTAAGGTTAACAAAAGTTGCTGTTATCCCAATTAGATTGCCATGTAAATCCTAAAAGCCCTTATATAGAAAAGTTTGAAGATAAATCACCATTGCACGATAAACTTTTCTTAAAGACCACAACATTTCATTAATTATTTGAAGATAAATTTGTGAGTTATGGTGTCAAGGATAAAAGGATCAGGGTCTCCTGGAATTGTAACTGAGGCTCATATGCCCAGCTGCTTGACTTATGGACTCATATTTGCATGAGTTCAAGCATTAACTATATATAAATGCCAAATAAATGCATTGCAATTTTGGTAAAGCCCGGGCAAACTCAGTTACCACTCTCGCAAAAAGCAATTTTGGAGATTATTAGTTCATTCAGGGACAGGGATCCCCAACTTGGCCCAACCCATTGTTATCTCGACTGAAATGCTGAATTCTGGAGATCTTCAATAAAGAAGGTCCAAATTACAGAAATAAAATTAGACAAAGAGAAGAGAAAGAGTGAGGTAAGCGGTGACGACAAGTACACAGAGCCATAATGTGGCCTCATACTTGACAAAAGTAGAATCATTAACCACTAATTGCCAAACAAAAGCATTCCAATTGTCAATTCTGCGAACCCCAGCACCAAGTTTTGAGCGTCCTTTAGCTCCACCTCCCCAAAACAGAGTCAAATTTTGCTGCAACTACGTGCCAAACCAAAACCCGACCTTCAAATTCACACTCCTTATTCACATCCAATGCACCCAAGTAAAGCATCTTACAACAACAATCATTTCATTCACACTCTGCAGGAACACAATTTATTTTTTCTTAATATTATCACATTATCGCAGAACAGTGTAAAATCAAAGTTTAGGGCCTTTTTCCCATGCAATGTGGGCATCAAATGTTTCCCATCCAACCCTTTTTTCCTTCTCCTTTCCTCGCATGTTGTTGTGGGGGTGCTGCTGCCCGTGAACCCCTTTCGATTTCTTTGAATTATTGATGATGAACCGTCTTTTCATTCTTTCTTTCTCCTTGGCTTTATTGGGTGGACTGCAAGGTTTGGGGCATATCTCTACCATTTCTTACTTTCTCTGGGTAAAGGTCTAAGAATCACCCCACTTGATCCTCTAGTCTTTCTCTTTCACACCAACACCTCTCACATACATTGTAGTGATTAATGAATTTGTTGGAATGATGATCTCACTAATTATTTTATTAAGAAAGATTTCTCAACTAATTATGATTCTTCGACTGGAAAGATGCCTTCCCAAAATTTGACAATTATGGATAATGTTTAAGTGGGCATTTGATAGGCATTTATTTGTTTCTTTCTTTTCTAGAATAACGTTCTATTTGTCTTTATATACTTTCAAAGAAAATAAAATGATGTCGTCCAAAGAATAGTTTCCGGTAATATAATCATCAAATCAAATCAAATCATGGGATTTGAATATTTGAGAGAAAGACAATTATCAAGTGCCAATGAAGAACACAGCATGCAAAATTGACCGAATTGTTGTGTTAACAATAAATAAATTTATATATTTTGATTTTAATCACTTTCATAGGCCCTATCTTGTCCCTTGTAATGGGGTTTTGTGGGCATTGCAAAATTCCTAGTGCCCACTTAAGAGGGCGAAATCAAGTGATTCAATTATTTAATTTAATCAAATGCAAAAGCAATAAGTGTTAGTGGAATTAATTGAGATTAAAGAATAAACTTAATTAATAGCTTGGTCTTGGTTTTATTCAAATCTTTCTGTTGGGCATGGACAACCCCATCTTTCTTGCCTTTACCAGATTAATCCTGATTTTGTTTCTAATTTTTGCATCAAACTTTATGCAAGTTTTATAATAAAGTTCAATATTTTACAATTTTAATGCCAATATTATAATTGTGATGTTTAAAGGATTTAATTTATAAAAAAAAAAAAAAATGATGGATAAAAGTATTATGCAAAATTGTTTCATTCTGCCAACAGTACACCAATGTCACATTGAGTATGTATTAATGTGCAGAAGTGGACTCAATTAGACTCGATCTCGAACAGAGACAAGTTCGAGTCGAGCTTGATATCGATACAAGCTGAGATTGAATCGAATACCAGAATAATTCAAAAAGTTCTGCTAAATTCTAACTCTTGATTGCATAAATTTTAACTAAAAATTTTATTACATGATTCATTCAACATAAGATTACATTCATCCACCAAACCAGCTAAATTCAACATCATCCACTACTTGTATAATTTGGCTGGAAATTTTACTCACCAAACCAATTCCATTCAACATTTCCATGGTCCAAAATTTGACTGAAAATTTTGAATGGAAATTTTAATTCCTAAGATTTTGTCACATCAACGTGTTAGGAATTTGGGATTCCATCAAATTCAAAATATGATCGATCAATTAATCAACACAGTTAAAGTCCTCAACACTGTTTCTGCTGAAACCCATCAGAAATTCAAGGCATTTTTGACAACGATAGACATTGAAGGAAGAACACACATATATCTCTGTGATGCATGACAAGTATTTGCAGTACAATTATTACCTTTGAACTTGCAATCCATACAATCAAAATTAGTTTCAAAGTAGTTAAAATATATATATATATATATATATATATATATGAACCGTCACAAATGCCCACATCTAAATTCTTATACTTTACTTACAACCTACCTTGTTTCCAAACCAAAAAAACCAGCCCCAATATCAATAGATGGCAAAAAATTACATCCCTGACTTTACGCACACACCCCCCATGAAGTATAAGAACGTGCAGTTAAATCAAACATCAAGTGCCACTAGGTATTCCATTCAACTGTAAGATATAAACCAAATCTGTATGTGCAAGTCAAGCAACAGTGTGAACAACTTAGAAGAGGCGCAAATGGTTTAGGCCCCAATTTTAGGAAGGGATGCGTCTTATGATGGACCACACAACTAGAGGCAGGATACTTATAAAAAACAAAGAGAAAGAAAGAAAGAAAAGAAAAGAAAAGCTCAAAAAATCCACTCAAGAAGAAGCTAGCCAACTGATATCATATTGCTATGATCATGACACTTTCATCCTCACAACACAAGCCTGCTTCATCACATTGGCAATGAAATTTCAATTTCACTATCAACCTACATTAAACAAAGAGGATTAGATCATGTTTCCACTGAATAAACATTTCTATAAAACATGTAAAATGAACATAAATAACATTTAATATTTCACTAGCTTAGTGGCCTTTGTGACTTCATGTATTGCCCTTACCCAATCCCCTCCACATAGAACCATATTGATCATTTTTTGTGACAAAGATGCCTTGTAAGGGTCAATCTCCCTTAAGCCAGCAGTGAAACTTTGTTCTAAAGCAATAGAGGAGACTAGAATTGCTAAGATTTCACCAATCAACTTAGCTAGTAAATGCGAGAACAGATAAAAAAAAAAAAAACAGTATATGAGTATAATATGACAATAATTATAAAAATTACGTTTATAAAAAAGGGTCATAAAATTCAAAAACGGAAAATATAAAACTTATTTTCACATGTTTAATATGATATATTGTTAATAATACGTTCATAAAATACGATAATATCAATTATAAAACTTTAGCACTTTCCATGAATCACCTATTTAAAATCAATAAAACAATTCAAGTGTAAAGTATTTAATTGACTATTAAACCTAATATAATACATTACATAATCAAAATTTAAATTATAATCTCAAGATTATCAAACATAATATTCATCCAAGATTCAATTATAGTTTTAAACACATGTAATAATAAAATATTCAATTCAAACTACAACGTACAAACACAATAAGAGTTCACATATAACACAACCAATATTCAAATTGCAGTCCACGACATAAATAAGAACTCAAAAATGAGCATCATCCAACTAATAAAAGTCATAATTATTTATTAAGTCATTTATGTCAGCCTTAATGGTTGGTGTAGAATTAGCATTTTCATCTATATGAATCTCTTCATAGTTTAGAAGGTCTTACAGATTCTCAAGATCTATAGGTTCCAACTCAAGAGTCATCATGGAAGTGAACTTATCCATCATCATCATGTTAATCCTCACATAGACAAGTGCCTAGCATTTCATGTGACAACCTATTCCTTTTTTGTTGAGCAGCTTCAAAGGCACTTCAATTTCTCTCACATGATGAAGTGCTACAAGGTTAACTCAATATTCAAAATCCCACCATGCTCCTGTAAATCACGTCAAAAAAATTTAAAAAGAGAAAAGCAATGTACAAAAAAGGAATTTAATTTTTTTTTTCTTACAAGGATGATTTATTGCTAACATCATTTTTTATGTTGAAGTAAATAATGTAGGTGGCCTACTATAATACAATTAAACCTTTCTCATAAATGACAAATTTTCCTCTACTAAAAACCATGTATTTATGAATGTAATTAATGTCATCTTTCATCTCCTTATCCTTTCTAAAACTTTTAGAAAAAACGCAAGCTAGATTAAGAAAGGCAGTTGCAACATGTATTAGATGAATGATGTTGTTAACTCGTTTATTCTCAAACAATTCTAAAATATACCTATATTTGTTTACCTCATTATTACATCTTTCCTTAGTTGAAACTTTTGCTCTCATCATGGTTTCATATAAGTAACTAGTAGTATATGCACAGCATAAACCAAATGAAGAACTTGAATTAATGTTCAAAAATATTTGTAACCTCTCTTTCTTTGGCCCAAAAATCACTTTGAATAATTTTAGCAACCTTTTTACCTGATTTAGTCTTACAATAATCAAAGTCAAAATTCATTTTCCAAATTCAACATAGATTGAAGCATTACAAAGTTTGAAGTGAATTTTGTGGCACAAGGTTGTCTTAATTGTTTATCTTTGGTGTACTCTTTCATTGCTACATGAAGAACTATGTACCATGCCATGAACATAACTATCCATCTTGCTTAATCAGTGGCAACTTTCACCTAATCAACTTCATCATGAATATCTTTTCAAAGAAGTTAGATTCCATGAGCAACATTCCTCATCTTATACATTTGAGGATACATGCCAATCAACATGTAATAATAAATGTAAAATTTCTACCATGGTCAGTAATGAATTGAACAACACGTTCTTGTTTGATGCATTCAATCACAGATGAAGCAATATTTTTCAAATAAATGCTAGTTTTTTCTTTCTTAAGAAACATTTAATGATTTCAAAAACACTGCATCATTGGGTCAATATGCAATAAGATTAATGAAAGATTGGTGCCTTAAATCAATCCATATAATAAACATTATAGTGCAACCATATGTAATCCAAGAACATTTTGCCATAGCAACATCCTTATCAACACTTCTCTTAGATTCTGAAATTAACTTAACTCCAAGAGTCTAGTAAGATGGAAGCTTGTATGCTGTAGCATATTCAACAACTACCTTAACAAATTCGCCAAAAGCACTAGTTTGAACATTATTAAAAGTAATATTGCTCACCATGAAATTTTTAGCAAGCATTTTATTAACAATCTCCTTGTCTTTTTTCTTATTCAATTGTAGTAAGGATGCTTGGCTTTGATGTCTTTTGTCCTTTTTAGTGGCATTTATAAATGCCACTAAAATTCATAAAAAAGTGCCACTAGATATTGTTTTTGTTGTAGTGTAAGAGCTTGGAGAGACTAGATTAATGGCTTGCCAAGAGAATGCTTCTTTGACTTTTTCCCACTCAAAATGATGTGTTTATGTAGACCTCAAGGGTTAGAATTCTCAAAATGATGATATAATCATTAGAAACTTGAATGTAGTTGTTGACATTTAAAAATGATGTTTTTCACAATGAAATACTCACAGAATGGTCATATAGTATGAATGCACAATCATTCCTAGCCATAAGATCACCTCTTCAGAAAAATCAACCGCGACCAATACCCTTAGTGGTCAAATATTCATTCTTGCATAAAAAACGCACAATCATGCATTTTTCATGCAAGGCATTCATTGCTCCAGTAAAAGCCTTGTGAAAATTTTCAAAACAAGTAATGTTTTGTATGCACAATTAAATGCATGAGTGAGATCTTGCCTTTGTATGAGTGTGCATACCTTTTGAACCATTGTGTGCCAAATATTGACTTTACTTTGTGTTAACTTGAACATGATGTACAAGTCAAATATGAATGAGTCTCTCGACTGCCAATGCTTTCATACGAGTGATGAACAGTTGTATGTGTTTTTCATGTGTAGCATCCTAGATTCCGAAAGCCTTTTTGGTTAGAGTTTGGGGTTAGAAATCGAATTCAGAGAGAGATTGGGAGTTTTGATAAGTTCAAGGGTGAGTTGGTAAGTTTTCGAAGCCATATGGCTTCCGTTTGAATCCTTTCGGAAGGATTCGATCGGGTGAGCGAGCGGGAAATAAGTGATGCTTATTTTCCCTGGTGCACGCCCGTGCGTGGCATAGTATATAAGTGAGCCGTGAGCAATTTAGACACTTTTCTCACCCAAGTTTTCTCTTTAGCCAAAGTTTCTCTCTTCCTTGCAACTCCTCCCATCCTTAGGGAGAAAATCCAGCAGTCGGTAGCTCCCAATCTGGTTAGAGAGCCAAGAGATTAGTGGTTGAAGCTTGTTTTCCGAAGCATGGAGAGAGATAAGTGTTCCTCACTTCTTCTCACATTTTCCCAACTTGTTTGATGAGTTTTAATGCCATGGATGAATTGATTGCATGTTGATGATTGTTTGAGATGCTTATATGGCCTTGCATGTTGATTTGAATGATAAATTTCCACCCTTGAAGCATGCATGTGTGTATGTATGGCTTTAGAAAGAGAAAGGAGAAGTTTCCATGGTAAATTTGTGATGAATGAGTGCATGTTGCATGTGAAGCTTGGATTGTGATAGTTGATGTGCTGGGAATGTATACTTGAAGTGTTATTGCAATTGGATGTGTTTTGGTTGGCCGTTTTGTGCATTTTCCAAGCGGTGCTTTGTTGAAGAACCAGACGCACGACCGTGCGCCTACATGGCACGGTCGTGAGCCTGTGTTTCTCCAGATGCACGCCCGTGTGCACGACGTGTGCACGGCCAGAAAATGTACATGCACGCCCGTGTGTCCGTATACGCACGCCTGTGCGTAGGCATTTTTAGTGAAGATGAATAGTGAATTTCAATAGCTTGCACGACCAGGCGCACGGTCCCGTGCGTTAGGGTGCACGCCCGTGCATCAACAGATTTTCAGAAAAATGTTATTAAATGGGAAATTAAGCATACGAATTCAGAATAAAGGCTAAATGGCTTCAGATAAGTATTAGATGAGCATGTATTCAGATAATAAACTGTATGTAGATATCATGACATGACATGTAGTCTCAGAGAGGATCAGGAGATCTGAATTCAGTGGTATTCAGAACCCAATATACGGGTAAGAGTATAGGTGGAACACGAGGGGACATCTGTGGGATTCAGCCTTCTGACACTAGTCAGAACGCTCAGCAGTATTACAGATTCAGTTCCTGACACCAGTCAGATGATTCAGCAACATCTCAGTTTACCATATGGCACCAGTCAGATTGGGTAGTGGTTTTCAGATTCAGCTTTCTAGCTAGTAGCTAGACTATTTAACCCACATGGTCAGGATGTCGAATCCCTGTGTTCACCAGTCCGATCAGCACAGCAGGTATCCGAGGGTACAGAGAGGTATTCAGATGCATGCATCTAGTATTTTCAGTTATCATGACATGACATACACATAATGACATGAACACATATGGTAATAATGAATGAATGAGATCCAGATAACAGTTTCCAGATTCCAGCAAGCGCATAGTTATATGATTAGGGCCGAGGCCCAGGTATGTGTTTGTCTATTTGATTGTTTGTGCTTGCTTGGGCATTGAGGGAAGTAAGGAGCGCTTACTGGGTGATCTTTATCACTCATCCCCCTCCTTCTTCCAGTTTTCAGGTGTTCACGTTGGGTTCGAGGAGCGACTGGATCGAGGTTGACGGAGAGGGCACGCACACACATCCCGATCTCAGTTTTGTATCAGTTTTAGACCTGTGTGGTCATTTTGTATATGATGAAGTATTCAGATGTATCTGAACATTATGTATGTATATGTTATAGGCCAGCAGGCCCATTGTACAGAACAGATATGTATATTCAGTGATGTATATATTTCAGTTTCGCTTCCTCATGTGTACAGTTGTATAGTTCCAGATTTTATTTTCGTAGGATTCCCGTCGCGAGTGCCCGTATTTTCAGATTATTAATAAAAGATCCATTCAGTTCTCAGCAGCAGGGGTACTCGGGGCGGTGGGTCCTACATCATGCATGGTCATTCATAAAATATTGACCTTTTCCCAAGTAGACTCGTTTTGAAAGTGAACAAGTTGATTGTGCATGCCATGCCTTACTTGTTAATGATCCCATATGGATCATGCATCCAAAATGCATAATCATTCATCACATATCTAAAAAGTCCTAAAAATTCTAGAATAAGTAGCAATCAAGTGTTACAAGTTGTTCCTTCACATGAATAAGACCCAATGTAACTATACACAATCATTTGTTAAGTGTGAATGGTTATGCATTTGCTTGCAACTTGCATTTTTCAACTTTGGTCCAATTTGGTCATGGCTTGAGTTATGTCTGTTTTTGTTAATCATCTAAACACTTTGGAGTTTAACAAGACACAACTTGCTTAACCTTATATAAGGAATCACTACCAAATGTTACCTTAACATAACTAGACAACAAAATTGCAAATCTATATACACAAGCATGCTTCTTACATCATGGTAAACAATATAAACACAATGCATATCGACGAATCAAATAGTAAAATGGGTAGTCACAACATAAAATTTCCTTATACATCTATGACATAATCATGTCAAGTTAAATTTAAGAACACTTAACAACAATTTTCAAAATATAATTCCTTCACTAGAATAGACCTAAATTTTGAAGTAGATTCTCTAACACTTTTGTTCAATTAAATCTTCCTCTTCAACATTGCAAAGTAGCTAGGGTCAGTAAATCTTCAAATATATTGCCAGCCTTTTGCAAAAATAGAAGCATATTGTTTCTAATTAAGTTGATTGTTAAAAAATGTAACAAATGAAACAAAATTTAACAAATTATCATGTGCTAATCATAAACTTAAATCAATTCCATTCAATTTAAAAGTTGTTTAGAATCACTAACATATATGTTTGCATATATAAATGAAGATTACAAAAGCCTAATTTTATTAATTACATGGTGAACACTCAAACAATGGTGAAAATAAGGAAGAAAATCCTTATATTTTTTCAAACCCTAGTGAAAACAAAGCCTTAATAATCTGAAACCCAATTTCACTTAAACCCTAATATTCTAAAACCTAAAATAGAATTTTAATAATGAAAGAGAACCCTAATTTTTTTTTGAGCCCTAATGCAAACAAAACCCTCTATAATTAAACCATAGTTTCACCGAAAACTTTACTTCCATGCATGTAAACCATAATATTCTTAAACCTTTGGCAAGATTTTGGTAATGAAGAAAAATTCATAGTTTTAGCTAAACCACAATATTCCAAAGCCTAACCGATGATTACAATTACAGGAAAGCGAAACATTAAACTCCTAATTTTAACAAAACCCTAATATTCTAAAAACTAAGAGAAACTATAAATAGGCTAAATGTAATGAAAAAAAAAAAAAAAAACCAACTACAAATTGACCTGACACTTCAAAGTTTGGACGAGGTTTATCTCAATTGACTTGCAGTGTAATTTCGTCCTAAGATCTTGCAAAAGTGGCTTCAAACATAATGAGAGGTTAAGAGAACTAGTTTAGTGTTTGAAAAACAAATTTTTTGAAGTCATGAAATGAAGAAGGATCAAGAAGCCTTGGGTATAACTTTGTCCTTCCTTTTGGAATAACATTGTTTAGGATCTTATTTTAACAAAAAACATCATTTTGAAGTTAAGGTAAATGTGTAAGTTGGTCTCATTTATGAAAACAAATTGAGCTAAATCTAACTCAAAATTGGCTCAATTTTATAACATGTTTAGATCAAGTTTGATCTTTTTTTTTTTTTTGTGCTCGAGGTGACTCAGATCTCATCCACCCTTACATGTGTAAAGGTTTGCTAATACGACAAACCGAATAATTCCCAACGAGACTTTTGCAATAGGGAAGATAAGTTTTCTAGTTGAGTAAAGATTTAATATTTAACTTTGGCCAAATATATAGTTATGAATTTTATTTTCTTTTCCTTCTTCTTTCAAATTAGCTCGTTAAACAAGAAGCAAAACTTTTGAAAAGTTGAAATTTTTTTGCTTTTAATATGCATGAATTTCTCAAAATAGATAATTTAGGTTGAGTTAACATTCGTTGGCTGCTGATCCCTTATTAATTTAGATAAGGTTGGAAAAAAGGGAATTTCGTCTGAAACACTACATGTTTGGACAAAAGAGGAACCAGAAAATCAAAAAGTCAAACTCTATTCTCTTTGGGAAATATGAATGTAGTAGTTCACTGAACTTCAAACTTTGACTTAATCCCAAAATCAACCACTTCACAATTAATAATGAATTCGAACTCTAATAATTTCTTTTATATATATATATATATTAATATAATCTCTTCATACTTGATACGTTTTTCAGCTTGGTTTGTTACTGTCGAACTAACCTTTGACTGAATTCAAACAGCCTCAAGCTTTTTCCAGCTCGACATGTGAGTGAAAGAGATAAATGGTTATGTTTTCAATCATTTTGATTAAAACTTTGTGTTGTCTCCAAAATATTAACTTGATCTCTCATTTTTTTTTTAAAAAATAGGAGCCGATATATTTTTAATTCCATATGTAAACTGACTCCTTAACATATATATGGATATTGAGAGTTCAAATTGAAAAAATAAAAAATAAAAAATATCGATACTTGAACAATTAAAGACAAACTTAATTCAAAGATAATAAGATGTTTGGTAGAATAAATTAGCATGATTAAATTAATATAAGTAAGGAAAAGGAAGAAAGGAGGATTAGAAAAGGACTTTGGTGGTGGAGATGGGCACAAATGAATATGAGAAATGTCAAAAAACAAGATCAGAAAGACAGGTGTTATTACGTATGAAACATCACCAACTTGTATACTCAAAGAAGCAAATTAATCATCCTTAACTAACATTATACTAGTAATTGGTGCATCAAAATCAGTCATCTTCATCTCTAGAAACTTCCATAAATGATGAGAGACTCGAGCTTAAAAAATGACCTGCCTTTGCTTACACTCAACCCAAGTATACATTTAATTATTGGCCAATGCCATGTGAAACTTTTGTTAAGAGATGTTCAGACTCTGCTCACCACCTTTTACTCTTATGGAACTATGTCACAATAGAATTATCCTTTGATGTCTTCTACTTATATATATTAAATATTGTAGTACATGATGTTTTACTATGTATTTTGTCTCACGTGTGCGCCTTCTTTGATCCTCAAAATTGTGCATGTGTAATGTGCATGGGTGCAATGAAAAAGTGTCTTTCTATTAGAAGGGTATTAGTGATAAATGATGACTCTTTACATAAATCTAAAGTTCTTTATGATTTTTTTTTTCTTTTGTATGAAACCCATTGATCCCGGATGCTGTATATATATGTGCCTTTATGGTCCAAATTTAATCCTTAACCAGGAGGGACCACAACGCTATTAAGGATGTTATTGCTAGTACATGAATCTAGTGGGGTAAAAGGTTTTAACTTATAGATAAGGGGTACGGCATTGGATAGAAGAATTTGACTGCAACGAGTAGAGTAGAGTAGGGCCAACCAAAGTCATCCAACCTAAAAAGTGAAGTCTGCGCATGCTTTTGACAATGGCTAAACACATGGTTTCACCCAAGGTTTCCTTAAATGACAAGTCCCCCCCATAAAAGTTTAAAAGCCAAGTACCCACCCTCAAGCAAAATTAGAGGGGTATTTTTGTTTTTTAAATAAAAATTTTAAAAAATATTTTTAAAAAATTAAAAATTTTTAAAATAAAATAATAATAATAATTAATAAATTAATAAAAAATAGTAAAAATTAATAAATATTTAAACAAAAAATAAAAATTAAAAAAACAGTCATCGTTACTAACAACATTATCGACGGTCATTTGATTTTATTAATAGCTAAATCTGATTATTTGATGGCTGAGACCGCTAGATCTAACTGTCTTCATCATCTAAAATAACAAAAAATGATCAAAGTCAAGCATTTCAACTATTTTTAGCCTTTTTCGATAGTAGAAACGGTCAGATCTAATCATTTTCATCAGATCTTCTAGTTATCTCCACCATCAAGACAACCAAATTTTGCCTCTAATGAAACCAAATGATCATTTTTGATTACCTGATAAAGTTAACATTGGTCACAACCATCAACAATACTATCAATTATGGTGATTGTTTTTTAAATTTTATTTTTAAATATTTATTAAATTATTAAGTTTTTATTATTATTTTAATATTATGTTATTTTAAATTTATTTTTAATATTATTGGTATTAAATTTTATTTTAATATTAATATTATTGATTTTTATGAAATATATTTTGGTCTTTTCAAAGAGAAAGGGTAGGTACTTGGCTTTTTAAACTTTTATGGGTGGGAGGGTCATTTAAGGAAACCTTGGGTGGAAACATGTCGTTTGGCCTTTGGCAATCCGCCGATTCTTTATCATCTAATCGGCCACATCCACCCCACACCCACCTCCACCAACTTGCAAATATTTATTTATATAATTCGTGCTCCACTTTGATTTAACATGAGATGAGATGGGATACTCAATACACATGAATGACACTTTATTATACACCTTCTTTATCTATTTTATACAATATATTATATACTTGATAAATCATTGTTTTATTCAATCTCTATAACGTACACAAATTATAAATTCTTCGATCTAAACAAATGCATAGAAATATATTAATAATACGATGACACTTCATATATTTATTAAGATTACGTAATTGAAGGTACATATTTTTAATACATGATTAAAGAAACATATTTTTATTACGTACGAGTCACGTACATAAATAATAATGCAATAAGATGGGTACACATATTTCTCATCCACATTTACAATATGTTAAATAGTAAATTATAATATGTTATAAATGTATGTATGTATGTGTGTATAGAAAAGGCTTTGTAACTACAAATTATTGATTAAATGCAAATAGGTATCTCATTATATGTCTTAAATGTTGTTTGTTGCATGTTTAACTTATAAAATAACGTAATTGGATAATGTAATTATATATATATATATATATATATATATATATATAGATATATAAGGCGTGTAGTACTGTCGGACTATTTTCAATTTCCTCTGTATCTTCGATTATTAATAATATAATCAAAATCTGCATCTACCGCATCTACTGCAACTATATATGTCGTTTAGCTCACGGGGCTCTGTGGTGGTAACCTTTCCTCTTCACTTCCATTCCATAGGTTGTTAACCACTTTATAAAGAGAGAGAGCAATTCAGACCTTCAACATTAAGTTAATTAAGAGATGGGTTATGCAAGGTGGTTGGTGGGGTTGTGTTTTCTAGGCTTCAACTTCATTTCTGTTTATGGAAGTGTGGTTGAAGGAAGCGTTTTCATTGATGAAAATTCTGTCATTGGAAGGATTGATGATGATTTCATTTGTGCAACAATGGACTGGTGGCCTCCTCAGAAATGTGACTATGGAACATGCAGCTGGGGTAACGCCTCCATGCTCAATCTGGTAAAGCTTCTTTCTTTCCTTTCCTCTTTAGTTGTTTTGTGAAGAATTTTCCAAAATTAACTTGGTTTCTCGTTTGAATTACAAAGGTTGAGACTTTAATTGAGTGCATTGATGAGCATGTAATAATCGAAGTGTTCCATTTTTTGCTTCTTATGCAGGACCTTAATAACAATCTATTCTTGAATGCAGTGAAAGGTACATAATTCTAGGCATTATTTCTGATTACTTATTAATTTAATGAGAAAGCTTTTAATCCTTATGAGGGCCTGAAAATTATCGTTTGATGGATCAGCTTTTTCACCATTGAAGATTAGATTGGGTGGCACTTTGCAAGACAAGGTCACATACGCTACTGAAGATAGTAAGCAACCCTGTGTTCAGTTTGCCAAAAACACTTCAGAGATGTTTGATTTCACTCAGGGCTGTTTACCGATGCATAGGTGGGATGAACTTAATGAGTTTTTCAAGAAAGCAGGGTATGAACATTTGTTTTGCTTTTATTGTTTATCTGGATTGAACTGTTGCTTTTATGTGAAGTTGAACCATTTAATCGTGCCCATGTTAAACTCAGGGCTAAGATTATTTTTGGGCTAAATGCCCTCGCCGGACGCTCTGTGCATCCTGATGGTCCTTCTGAAGGAGCATGGGACCCCTCAAATGCTGAATCCCTGATACGATATACAGTTAAAAAGAACTATACTATACATGGTTGGGAGCTCGGTAAGAGCACTCTCTGATGTTGATCATTTAAAATTTACAACTTCGTTGTTGTATGATAACAATTACTTGTAATTTCTTTCTGAACCAATACACTATGCTATTGTAATTTGGTTGTTAAGGCTATAACTTATCTCTCTGCTGATCAGGAAATGAATTGTGTGGAAATGGAGTTGGAACAAGAGTTGCAGCAGCTCAATATGTTATTGACACCATGGTTCTACAGAATATTGTGCAGGAAATTTATAAGGATGTGGTCCCTAAGCCCCTGATAATTGCACCAGGAGGATTCTATGAGGAAAATTGGTTTACAGAATATATAGATAAATCAAAAAAATATTTAGACGTGGTCAGCCGTCACATATATAATCTGGGACCAGGTAACTTTGATTGAAAAAACTGATTCTGAAATTTATCCCAAGCCTCAAAGTATGTCAACCGAATTTGACGGATTTAAATTTTTTTCTAACAGGAGTTGATGAGCACCTTGTTGAAAAAATTCTTGATCCGTCCATTCTCGATAATGAGGTCAGTAAATTTGGTGCAGTTGAAAACCTCATCAGGAGTTCTGGGACTTCTGCAGTCGCTTGGGTTGGTGAGGCAGGAGGAGCTTACAACAGTGGCCATAATCTTGTTACCAATGCTTTTGTGTTTAGCTTCTGGTAATATGGCTATTATCTCTGACCAAACACCAAAACCCGTCTTGGTCTTTTAATAATTGATTTCAAATTTTTGTCGTTTTCGACATCATAAACAGGTATTTGGATCAACTCGGTATGGCATCAGTTTATGATACAAAAACATACTGCAGACAATCATTAATCGGAGGAAATTATGGTTTACTCAACTCTGCAACCTTTGTACCAAACCCAGATTACTACAGGTAATTGATTTATTTGACTTCTTCTGTTAAGTCACTGCCTGGAAACTTCTAATTCTTAACATCTTACAAGTGTTTAATGCTGAATCCCATAAGAATGCAACAGTTAGCAAGTTTCAGATGATTTAGATTCATACTGGACTAATTAATTATCCATGGAAAATGCAGTGCTCTTCTTTGGCACCGACTAATGGGA
The DNA here is from genome assembly GCA_026122585.1 of Anacardium occidentale. Taxonomy (NCBI): domain Eukaryota; kingdom Viridiplantae; phylum Streptophyta; class Magnoliopsida; order Sapindales; family Anacardiaceae; genus Anacardium; species Anacardium occidentale. Next base: position 390,375 of record JAJEJH010000016.1, read on the forward strand.
AGAAATGTTCTGTCAACAAACTTTTCCGGGACCAAAAAAATACGCGCATATGCTCATTGTGCAAAACAGTCAGTAAGTTACATTCCTTTGTTTTTTATTAACCCCATCTGAGGTTACCAATTTTCTGAGTGGATTATAATTTTGACCTTGCAGAAGGGGATCACACTGCTACTAATTAACCTAGACAAGAACTCCACGGTTCAGGCCAATGTAATGTTCAACAAAACTTCAATGTCACAATACTATCGCAAATCTCAGGGCATAGAATTAGTTCAACGACCTCCGGCTGCAAGAGAAGAATACCATCTTACAGCAAAGGATGGAGATTTACATAGCCAAACTATGCTACTTAATGGAAATATATTGAGTGTAAATCCACAAGGAGAAATACCTCCATTGTTGCCTTCAATTGTGAATTCGCCAGAGGCAATAGTGGTTGATCCTTTGTCTATTGTATTTGTGCACATGCCCCACGTTATCCTGCCTGCTTGCAGCTGAGCTAGCAGTAGATGTAACTCAAATTGGTTCCATTTAGTAATTCATCAAATAAGGTAGAATGCAATTAAATCATTATCCACTGGGAGAAAGTTCTATAAAAGTAGTGCTCAAAATGCTGAGTTATGGTTTCCAAATAAAAGGCCACTATAACACATTACTGATACTGTCATGTCAAAGACCCCACTAGAACCTTCATAAATCAGAGCATTTCATTAGAAAGTTTAATGATAAAATTAAAAAAGAGAAAGTCAGAGAGGCACTACAGTAGTCAGATTTAAAGCCACATATTCTTGACTTTACAATACACATTACACAATGCGCACCATGGCAGTTACAAACAGCCTTAACAACAAAGTGGTCTACAATCATATCCAACACATCATCTTGTCGGCCAACCAACACTTTTTTAGTCAATATTCAGATGACATTGCAGTTGTATTATACATTATCTTTTCCCTTTTTTATTTGTGTGTAAATTAGTGGAGGTACATTTCTGCACCCAGCTATTGGAAGAGATGATGTAATAAGTACTGCCGAATTATGTAAACTCAGTTTGGGTACTCCACTCCAAAACCAATAAAAAGAATTGAAATGAGGTCAGTGATCTCCCGTGGAAAAGTTCTAAGGCTTACTACTTGCAAATGCCAAGCTATACAATTGAACCAGTCATGTAGAAAAGGGTTGATGGAGCAAACATTGACAGCTGCAAAAGATAAATGGAAACTACAAGGATAAAACCTATGGATACAATTGTCATTATAGAAATCAGGACTGGGATGAAAGTGGTCTTACACTCAATGAGTTGAATCAAGGAGGCAACCAGTTAGGGCAACACCTATAATTCTAGGTACCACCCCAACAGTGTTGGTAATAATACCCTTAGGTAGAGAAACGAACACTTAAGTTGTAAGATAAACAGGAAATGTGCACCATAACCAGACCCATATGGCATTCTCAGTCATACATAATTTATGCCAGGGTTGGTCACCGTTCATTCCGAGCTTCTAAACGTGTGACATTATGACACACTTGCTGAGCTAGAGGAAAGAAGGGCTAATCTAAACAGGCAATATTACCCCTAAAAAGACAATATTGCAACTTTCTGCCCTATGTTATGTGTACTGACTAAAAACTTTTATAACATTTGCTACATTATTCCATTAGCTATCAAATAGTTGCAGATGAGTGTAATGCCACCTCAGATAAGAACTTAGTATTTACTCAGTTTTGGAAGGTTATTATCAAAGAAAAATAGTGTGCATTGGCAAGTGTAATTAATTTGTCAGTCCTTTGTATTATGAGCATAACCACTGCCAAGTGGCAAGCTGAAGAACAAACTGAACGATATTAGAATACCTTAATACACTGTATTATGACAAATGCCTTTTCCCCTTTTACACCAAAAGGGAATATGATCACTCTGAAAGATTTACCAAAATTATCTGGAATACAGGAATCATGTACCGATTTTACTGGATTAAGCTTGAAGTTCTTCACCATGCTTTGAAACCTACGATAAATTATCAGAAGGTAACCAGGGGAAATTCGAGCACATACCAAATGAAGAGATATAATCTTACTTACCAAAAGTATACTTGCATGTTTAGGAGAAATATCTTGATGGGTGCAGTAAAGTCATGTGGCTATGGGAAAAGATGTGTAAGCCATTTATATCACAACAACAGATGAAATCCAGGCTGTTGCACCTTATTATCAGACATTGGATAGTTCAGTACCTGACAAAGCAAAGCTTTAAAAGGCTAAACCAGCAGTGAGAATACCCACATTTTCCCGAGGTGGCAACCCTAGATCCACAGAAGATAGTCATGCAGACAGCAGGAGACAAAAAGGCAATATTTTGGCAAATCTTTCGCACCTAAATTCAGAAGCTAACGTTGTCATAAACTTTCAAGTTAGAACCAAAGCAGATGACTTTGAATAAATATTGAGCTTAGCATTGAGTGTCATATATTAGTTAACTCAAGGCTCATCAATGATAATTAAGATCTAAATTCCATTGCATGTCTTGCACATGAACTCAACACAACTGTAACACCTAAATATTCAATCATAAACACAAAGATAAGTTATTACAATTTCATTAAAATATTGATGCAGCTACAATGCAAGACCACAAAATAACTGAGCATTAATACCATATTAAAAAATCACAAAAGAACTACATACACAACCATAAAGACAAACATAACTGATTATTAATTAAATTAGGGTTAATAACAACAATTCCCCTAAATTTAAAAAAAAAAAAAAGTCCCCTGGTGGTTCTAGTAATACCAGAAATCTCCCTGCCGTTAAGTTTTTAGAGTTAAAAATAAATGGCAAAGCGACAATAAGGTAAATATTTCTTAACTTGTGATGTTAGATATTTGGACAACACACAAACTGCAGGGGGGTTTATGTTATTTCTGAAATCTCAAGAAAGATTTTGTTCTTCGACTAAACCTCAGCAAGGCTGAGAAAACACCTTTTGTTAATATATTAAGGTAGCCAAAATGCAAGACCACTAGATTAACCAAGCAATGATATCATATTAAGAATAAATATCACTTAAAATAAGAGCAAATAGGTACGAGTAATAATAGCAGAAAAATAGGTATCTATTATTGTGTATCAAATATTCACTCTACATCATAAAAATCTGTAACAGACACAATGGACTGGAAATTGTCCATTGCCAATCATGAATAACAATTTAATAAAAAAAGTATTTGTACATTGTCATTCCATCCCATTGTGGTTTCAACACTATTGGCTATTAAATTGTCAGCAAGTTGGCACAATCTACTGGGAACAGTCAATAGCACATGAATATAACCAATTAAAAGATCAACACTCAAAATGATACCTAAAATAAGTAGGAAGCCAAGATAGACAAAGTGTGGGGACCCCAACTTCCACAAAAACGAGTATATCATTGTCCAAACAGCTCGACTCCAGAAAAATGCTTTCCATGGTACATTGTAGTGCACAAGAGCCAGTGAGAAATGAAGATATATATAAAATCCAGCATAAAAGAATAATCCTATTACTTCCCTGAAGAACTAAAAATAGTTATCACTTGCAGTCAACTATATTCCTTTCAAGTCATGATGATGATTGTTAAATTCATGCCATGACGCTAAAAGTAAGAAGGCACAATAGCATAACTACTGAAAATTTTTCAGAGAATTTAGAGTTAGACCTCAAATATTACGAAGATTAATTTAAGCAGATTGATTCAGAGATGGGAATGTGCTGAATATAGGTTGTGTTTGTAATGTAGGACTTGACTCCGATACTAAACTGATGTAGACCTGACTTTGATACCAAATTGATGTCAAACACGAAGGATAGAATTTGATTAACACACGATCAGGAACAACACATGGCCCAAAAGGACAATCGACTAACGATTGGAGATCGATGAATGATTAAGGTCAACGCACCACCCAAGAGAATTATTGACTAACGATTAAAAAGAAAACTAATCTTAAATTGTATTTGATAATATCAAAATATTGTCTGAATAATTCCTTTACAAAAAATTTTTAAGTCATTTATATAGGTCATCAATATTTATCCCATGAAGAATCAGTATTTAACTAAAATCCTTAAATAAAATAATTTGAGAATTTTTCCTAAATAAAATAAATTTATATAAAATAAGAAAATAAAATATAATTAGTTCCAAGTTTATCCCTAAAATATGGGATTCACATTAGTTTGCCATAAAACCAGTCACCTTTTGACATTTGACTTTTAATGTCCACATCCTTCTCGACAGGTCAATATCAAATTTATTTGAATATAATTCAAAACTGAAAGTCAATTAATAGTGAGAGGAAAACAACTTCGTTGTGTGTCCCTTATACATAAATCCAAGGACTAAAACAAAATCAATAAAATTCATACACAAGGTTTTCGTACGCATCATATTTCATGTAAAATACACCATTCAATTTTGCAGTGTTGTTACAGATATACATTACATTGTAGATATACATTAATTCAAAATACAGATAGAGTAAGATTATAAGATAATTACTACCATAGATAAGCTTCCAATTACTGTATATATATGAGTTTTCATCATTAATAAAATTCAAGCTTTCTGCGTGCTGAATTACATGGTATCAGAGCCTAGTTTAGCTTATATTTCCTATTTCCGTCAGTCCCTTCTCCGTGGAAAAGGGTTCAATACTTGGTAGGTCACGGTTGCAGTGACTGGTTTGTCTCACAGCCATCTCAGAAGGAGGCAGCAGTGGTTTTCCGGCTAGACTAGGCATCTCCGACGACTGGGTGGACGGTGCGTGAGTTACACGCGCCACTTTTTCCGGCGAACTGTTTCAAACGCGCCGGCACGTGGAGGTGCGTGAGACGTCGGCTGGTGACCCGATTTACTTCTCTGATCTTGTCTTTCCATTTCCGGCCTGTCTGTGCTAGTATTCTGGGTATCCGGGCTCGGTTGAGGTTCATCTTCTCCATCAGGTTTTGTTCTTCCGTATTTTATTGGGTGTTGGTATTTTATTAGATTTTTTTTGGAAGCAGTGTTTGCATTCGTTCCTGTTTGTTGGCATTAAAATGGGTGATAGCAAATCTTTTGTGAATGAAATTGTTCATGCCATGTCTAAGATCACTGAACACAAATTGAATGACACTAATTATTTAAAATGGTGCAAAACTATTAGAATTTATCTATGAAGTGTTGATAAAGATGACCACTTAACACAAGACCCACCTATTGATGAAACTAAACAAGTTTGGCTAAGGGATGATGCACGTTTATTCTTGCAAATTAGGAATTCCATTGTCAGTGAGGTGATTGCCTTAATTAATCACTGTGAATTCATTAAAGAATTAATGGACTATTTGGAGTTTTTTTATTCTAGTAAGGAAAATGTTTCTCGTGTTTATGAGGTGTGTAAGTCCTTCTATCGTGTCGAGAAAGAATCTAAATCACTCACAGCTTATTTTATGGACTTCAAGAAGACATATGAGGAGCTGAATGTACTTCTGTCGTTCAGTACTAACATTAAAGTACAATAAGCTCAAAGGGAACAGATGGCAATAATGAGTTTTTTGGCTGGACTTCCCTCTGAATTCGAAACTGCCAAATCTCAGATTCTTTCTAGTGCAGAAATTACTTCTCTCCAAGAAGTATTCAGTAGGGTGTTAAGAACAGAGACTACTCTCTCTAATCAACAGTCTAGTATCCTTATTGCCAAGGGAGATGGAAATGATGTTAGGAAGAAGGGGACACACAAAGATAGTCGAACTAATGATTCCAACCAAATTGTCTATTACTACTGCAAGGAGTCTGGTCATACTAAGCGATACTGTAAGAAATTACAGAATCACAATCAAAGGATTCAGGCTGCTAATGTTGCTACTGCTGCTCCTAGTTCATCTTCTGAGAAACTTATCACCATCTCAGCTGATGAATATGCTAAGTTCTCTCAATATCAAGAATCTTTGAAAGAATCTAATCTAGTCACCGCTCTTACAGAATCAGGTAAAATATGTCTTATCTCCTTTTCAAACAAATGGGTCATTGATTCTGGTGCCACAGATCACATGACAGGTAATCCTAATACCCTCACTAGTTTTCAATCACATAAGACACTAGTTTTCAATCACATAAGACACATTCTCCTGTAACGTTAGCTGATGGGTCAACCTATAACATTGTGGGGTTTGGAACTGTTAAACCCACCTCTTCCATTACTTTGTCATCTGTCTCAAGTCTACCCAATCTTGCTTTTAATTTGATTTCTGTCAGTAAGCTTACTAAAAACCTTAATTGTTGTGTCTTATTTTTTCTTGATTATTGTTTATTTCAGGATCTTATGACGAAGCAGATTATTGGTAAATGACATGTATCTAATGGTCTCTACATACTTGATGCATGGGTGCCTCGCTCAATTGTGTGTTCTAGTGTCACTTCTCCCTTTGAAGCACATTGTCGGTTGGGACATCCTTCTCTACCTTTGTTGAAGAAACTTTGCCCCCAGTTTCATGATGTCTCTTCATTGGAGTGTAACTCCTGTCATTTCGTAAAACACCATCGTAATTCATTATATCCTAGAATTAATAAACGAGCTATATTTGCTTTTGAATTGGTTCATTCAAATGTTTGGGGACCATGTCCTGTTGTGTCTAAAACTGGATTCAGATATTTCAATACTTTTGTAGATGATTTTTCTCGAATGATTTGGATTTATTTTATGAAGAATCGTACTGAAGTGTTTTACCATTTTTCTGCTTTTTGTGCTAAAATTCGAACCCAGTTTAATGTTTCTGTGCATACATTGAGAAGTGATAATGCAAAAGAATATGTGTTGGATTCATTTCAAGCCTACATGACTCAACATGGTATCCTCCACCAGTCTTCCTGTGTTGATACCCCTTCTCAAAATGAAGTTGCCAAGCGAAATAACAGACATTTACTTGAGACTGCTCGTGCTTTGTTATTCCAAACGAATGTCCCTAAGTTGTTCTGGGCTGACGCTATCTCCACGGCTTGTTTTCTGATTAACCGCATGCCATCTACTGTCTTGGGTGGTGATATTCCCTATAATATCCTTCTTCCGCACAAGTCATTGTTTCCCGTGGAACCTCGCATATTTGGTAGCACCTGCTATGTCTGAGATGTCCGACCCTCTGTTACCAAGTTGGATCCAAAAGCCTTGAAATGTGTATTTTTGGAATATTCTCATCTTCAAAAAGGTTATCGGTGCTATTCTCCAGATGTCAATAGATACTTGATATTAACAGATGTAGTTTTTGTGGAAACAACAACATTCTTCTCTTCGCTATCAACTCCTCCCCGTCAGGGGAGGACGATGAATGGCTTCTCTATATTCATCAACCAGTTCAGGGTGCTTCTCCACGTTCCTCTATTGAGCAATCGAATAATAAAGTTTCGCTTGTTAAGCAGTCTGATGATGTTCCTCTAGTATCTGCTCCACCAAAACCACCAATTGTTCAAGTGTATTCCAGGAGAAAGGAGACTGATGATACATGTCTTGCACCAAATCCTTCGTCATCTGATCCTCCACCAAATACTCTTGATTTACCTATCAGCTTATGCAAAGGTAAACATCAGTGCACTCTTCCTAAATATCCTATTGCTAATTTTATTTCGTATGATCACTTATCTCCTTTGTCAAGTTCCTTGGTTGCCTCTTTAGACTCTATTTCCATCCCTAAGACAGTTAAAAAGGCATTATCTCATCCTGGTTGGTATGCTGTAATGCTTGAGGAGATAACTGCTTTGGATGAAAATCACACTTGGGATTTGGTAACTTTGCCTAAAGGGAAGAAGGCTGTGGGGTGCAAAGTCTTTGCAGTCAAAGTTAATCCAGATGGTTCTGTGGCTCACCTTAAAGCTAAAGGATTTGCCCAGACTTATGCGGTGGATTATTTTGATACTTTCTCTCCTATAGCCAAACTTACTTCTGTTCATCTATTTATTTCACTAGCTACTCCTCGGAATTGGCCTTTACACCAGTTAGATATCAAGAATGTATTTCTTCATGGTGATCCCCAGGAGGAAGTTTATATGGAGCAACCACCTGGGTTTGTTGCTCAGGGCAAGTATGGGAAGGTCTGTCATTTAAAGAAATCTCTGTATGGCTTGAAGCAAAGTCCCCGTGCCTGGTTTGGCAAGTTTAGCGAGGTAATTTAGGAGTTTGGGTTAACGAAGAACAAGTGTGATTATTCAGTATTCTACAAGCAATCAGTAGTTGGCATCATCCTTCTTGTTGTTTATGTGAATGATATTGTTATTACCGGAGATGATGGTGTGGGAATTTCTTTTCTCATGTCATTCTTACATACTAAGTTTCATACAAAAGACTTAGGTCAACTAAAATACTTCTTGGGAATAGAAGTAACAAGGAGTAAGAAGGGGATTTTTCTGTCTCAGCGAAAATATGTCATTGACCTACTTACAGAAACTAGAAAGATGGGAGCTAAACCATGCAGTACTCAAATGGTCCCTAATGTGCATCTTATGAAAGATGATGGCGATCCTTTTGATGATTCAGAGAGATACAGACGATTAGTTGGGAAGTTAAACTATTTCACTGTAACTCATCCTGATATTGCATATACGGTTAGTGTTGTTAGCCAATTTATGTATACTCCTACAGTCAATCATTGGACAGCTCTAGAACAAATCTTATGTTATTTAAAAGGAGCTCCTAGACTTGGCATATTATATAGCAATCACGGGCACACTCGTATTGAGTGCTTTGCAGATGTGGACTGGGCTAGATCCAAAAGTGATAGAAGGTCCACTACAGGTTATTGTGTGTTTGTTGGAGGAAATCTAATATCGTGAAAAAGTAAGAAGCAAAATATTGTATCTAGATCTAGTGTAGAAGCTGAGTATAGGGCCATGGCACAGGTGAAATCTTGTGGATACATCATCTGTTAGCCGAAGTTGGTTTGAAGCCTTCGTCACCAGCCAAACTCTGGTGTGATAATCAAGCTACACTCTATATTGCCTTAAATCCAGTATATCATGAACGGACCAAGCATGTTGAGATTGATTGTCACTTTATCCGTGAGAAGATTCAAGAGAATTTAATTTCTACTGGATATGTAAAGACAAGAGAGCAACTAGGAGATATATTCACTAAGGCATTAAACGGGACAAGGGTTAAATATCTTTGTAACAAGCTGAACATGATTAACATCTATACTTCAGCTTGAGGGGGAGTGTTACAGATATACATTACATTGTAGATATACATTAATTCAAAATACAGACAGAGTAAAATTATAGGATAATTACTACCATAGATAAGCTTCCAATTACTGTATATATATGAGTTTTTATCATTAATAAAATTCAAGCTTTTTGCCTACTGAATTACAAGTATCAACCAAGTTTGATACTTCATTCAACAACCCAATTTTTCCCAAAATCCTATCATCCAAGCATCTTCCTACATAAATTTGACGTTTCATTAGCTTCGAGAGAAGTACTTTTTGCTGTCTTTATGAACACACTATTCCAAATGGATTATCTGCCCTTGCAGTGCTTCTTGATGGTTCAAATCAAGTTGGAAGCTTCAAATTTGGTGACATTTTGAGTTTAGTGTAAAATTGATTGAAATAAGGGTATTTGAATGTTTGTGGTGTGAAAATCTATCCCAAATCGTGATGAAATAAGGGAAGCTCCAACTTCGCAAACCATCTGTGGGGGTCCTTTTTGATGAATAAAGGAAACTCCAACCATTGGCTAGTTGGTTGTCGACATATCATAGTCTCTGTCTGATGGTACCTCTGCGAGTGTTGACTGTGCGATGATTCGACTTCCACCTGATGAACTGGTTAATGGCGATTCATTGTGGGAGTTGGATTCGACTGCTTTTTTTTTTTTCCTTTGTCCTTCTTAGCCAAGAGTCGTCAAATTTCATACATGTAGTTTTCTAAAGCGTCAAATCAACTATCTATAATGTGAAGTTTCGCCATTATTTCTTCAATTTGGCCTTCCACCGTCGTCATTCTTTCACACAACCCTTGATGCCCCCATTCTACCTCCCCCATTCTGCCTTCCATTCTCATTGAAACCATTCCCCAAGTCATCAGATCTAATACCACCTTGATAAGAACTTGGTTTGTGTACTATTAAATATAGATGAATTTTTGGGCTTAGCTACATATTTTGGTTCTTTTGTTATTGGATGCGGATGATTTTGTGGCTTGGCTGCAATGAAATGCTTTTGCTCTTGGAAACTGCCAGCCTACTGTAGCTAATTCTTAAGGAAATTTTGACAAAATCTCCCCTTGTTTTGTGGTGATTTCCTCAGCCAACACAAACAAAAATGCAAGGATTTTAATACGCCATAACTGCTTAATTTCAACTAAGTAGCAATATGTAGAAGAGAAGGAAAGAAAAGAACAACCACTCGTTGTTTAATTCCTCAAACGATTGTATTAAATCCAACAATGTCTATTACATTGTTTAGATTAGGACATTTTCAGCCAAAAACACAGCAAACCCAGTAGTACAATGTTAAAATATGGGTTGGCTTAAACCTAGCCCAAACCCTTACAAAAGGTATTTCAGAAAATAACAGAAAGTTGATGACAAAGAACTCTGCTCCAGCTCTCTCATTCTTTCCCCTTTTATGTTGTAATGCCTAACAGAATTTCCTCTTCTCTCTTGTCCCTTGCTGCCACTTGTCCTTCCTTTGATGCTTTCCTTCTGCATGCTAAGGGTCATACTCCATTCTCTTCATGAGCTGGGTTTACACTTCCTGAAGCTTCTTCTTGAGTTTGGATTATCATTGGGCTGTTTTTCCTTTCCAATTTCTTGGGCTTGCGACATTTTAGCAATTAGGCTCCTATTATAACTATTCGCTAGTCAAGCCCAAACACAAGCCATTTAATCAATTCCAAATCAAAACCATTTCAATTAAACCCAAAGTATCAATCCAACTTGAATACCAATTATACCACCAGCCCATCTTGTTTTACACAAAATCCACCTTGAGGGCAATCATTGATGGTGTGACCAAGCAACACAAGTGAACAAGTAGAGTACAAAAAGCATGGCCTTTGATTCATCGGAGATTTCCGTAAAGACAGGAGAATACAAAATAAGATAAGAAAAGTCATATATGAACATCAAAAAAATGGTTTCTTTTCCAGAACAAGATGGCCTATTAATAGGTAACTAGGAGCACTTCAACACCATTTTTTGGCATCACAGAAACCACTTTAAAATGGATTCACACCTTCGCATATTTCAATTACCACTCAAAAGAACTGACTTTTGCTTGGCCATTTCACCATTTTAAATGGTTGACAACACCATTCTCAGAAGGTGGTTCTCAAAGGGGTGAGTAATAATAGGATTAGAATAATAATAAAAATGATGAAATTGAATTCCTAATTAAAGATTAGGATAATAATTGAATAAGGAAAGATTATGATTGTAATAGTTTTATGACATCAAGGATTTTAATAAAGTTTGAATTAGGATGGAATTTTAATATATGAGAGAATAAAAGGGGTGGCATGACGGTGAAAGAAGGGATAATTTGTTGAAAATATTTGAGGAAGACTTCTGCCTTGGGAGGAGGGGCACCTTTAATTGCCTAGGGAGAATTGGCACCTCTTTGTTGCTAGAACTACTTTATATTTTATCACACATATTCTGTTGAGTTCAATTCATTGTTTTTCTTGCTCGATTATTTTGCTCGTTGTGTGGGATTGATTGTTTTACACAAGTTGATGTCATATTTTCATGATGAGGCTCTTCAAGAGACCCAACATATAGGACCAAAATGACACAGAGATGTCATTATTCTTTTGTTCTTTTTTAGCTAGTAGTTGCTATCTGTCTCATGAAAGTTGAATATGCACTGAAATAAAATAAATTTTTAATCAAGATGTGGCAGTAAATACACTGAAACATGATCCACCTCACTAAATTCAGCCAGGGAACATTCAAGATCTTATAGCTTAACAATAAAATGCTAAAATATTAAAAACTTCAACCAAGTCATATTCATTTGAGCTTGAACATCCTTAGAAACGTCAACTATATCTCAAACTGATTATTACCCAGCTTAGATAATCAAAAACATTTTAGAAACATTAGAATGCAACTTGCACAATGAGAAAACATTATCGATTACTCAAGATTATGTCAAAAAAGATATTCAGAAACAAATTATAACATATTTTCAAAGATCAACCCAATTCTTCCAGAGAAGTGGTCCATGATTTCTCCATATTGATGGACTATATCAAATTAAATGAAAAAAAAATCTGATTATAACAGCATGGAATAACTCAAGGGAAAATGAAATGAACATAACAGCTAAGGTTTCTGTTTATAGTCAAACAAATATAGCAGGAAAAATAGATGAATGAATTAGAACGTAATTAGTAATTATTGGCAGATATCTACTGGCACTAATAATCACAATAACTGCAGGAGTCCACAGAATTATAGTCCCACAATTTGACATATATGTACTGCCAGTACCGTTATCCACCAGTTGGCACAATAATTTGGGTATGTGTTTTAGGTGAAGTTCACCAGGCAATCATATGTAGCAATTTCTAAGTTACTTGGTATGAAGACTTGACATTCTTTGGTCCATGGTTCTACTTTTTAGATACCCTTTCCAGTGCGAGTTCGCATTAAGCCAATCATAAAATGTAAGAAAAAAAAAATGACAATCGCACTTCTTTGGAAGTATGTATTAGACTATCACAGATCAACAGAATCAAATCTAGTTTTCAAAAATTAACTAGCAAATTGTAAAGGAGATGTTAGGTGTTGAGAACTCACATGCAAGAATTTTGACCTCATTTGAAGCTTCTTCTCTAAGATATTGAAACCCTGAAAACCTTCAATTTTTTGTTTGGTAATGAAACAGTTCAAGGTAAAACTTAGTCAAATATACATATAAGGAAAAAAGATAGCAGAAGAAAAAATCAAAATGACAAAGGAACTTTAAATTCAATATTCAGATTCACAGGCACAACTGCAAGCAACATCATTGAAACCTATTTTTCATTTTACATAAATGAAATTTGTTTGCTTACTGCTTTCCGCAAAAAAAAAAGTTACTTTGGCTCAGAAGTAGGTCAATAATTTGCTGAGTTTAGGGATGGTAACTCACCATGGTATTCCAAGGAAGCCAAATATGGAAAATACAGATTCCCAGCCAACATTTTGAATGAGGGGAGGGGCCAAAAGAAGCCTGCAAAATAACTTGAGAAATCACTAATGGCCAAACACTCCTTCAGTCTATAAATTGAGCATTTTCAGTTGACATATTTCAGTTATCAGACCTCAAATCTATCTATTGGCCGCCAACATCTCTTTTTTGCTGATATTAAGGATTTCTTACCAGATTGGTTACTGAGGTTCTCAGGGTACATTTCCAATTCAACCTGTTATAAAATGAAGTGGAATCAAAATATTTCAACCTGAATGTTATAGCTAGGATTTAGGTTACAAGATAGAAAAAAGAGAGAGCAACAGATAATAAAGCTAAAGAAAAGAAATAGAACAAACAAACTCACCAAGTAGTATTGCCCCATACTTACGTTAAATTACACACATCTATCTCAACAGGAAACCACAGATGATTCTATGTACAAACAACTAATAGCACAAAGTGAAAAAGTATAAATTTTTTTTTGTTTACATAAGTATAAGCACACAAAATCTACTTGTTATATATTTTTTATGCAAACTTCAGACGGTAACTACTTGTGTAGCCCTTGAAAATTCCAATATTGGACAGTCAGATGCTTGCCTCTTGAGAATTCTAAAAGGAAGGTTGAATTATCAGGTAATTATCCAAGATAAAGTCTTTTATCAACCCAACAAAGGATTTCAACGGAACATACCCTGCAACAATTCCAACACTGAGTCCACTAAAGAAAAGATACAGCACATGAGCACTTTTGGAAGGTATAAACGAGTATGTTGCATTGGATAAAGCCACTCAGGCGTTGTGGAAAGAGAACCATAAGTTATCTCTTTGAAAGACAGAGCTATAAATTAAAATAATATCTTATTGACAGCTAACAATTATCGATAGTAAGAGATCATTAATAAGAAAGGAACCAACCAGAGTTTATTTTAGGAAAAAACTGCATTGATCTCACATAGGGTTTGACCTAATTGCAAATGGGATTAGCTGCTTTATTATGGCAAAATCTAGGAAACACTTCTAATAAATTTCAATGGCAGAGTCTAACAATTCAAGAATTCAGTGACAATTAATCAAATAGCATGCTCCTCAAGTACTTAGTAGGTCATACAATGCCTAGCCATAAGGTCAGTAGCAGCTGATGCAGAAAAACCATCTTCTATGCCAACCTAGACTTTGAAAGATATAAAAGAAGATGGTCAGTTTTGGTATGAGAAAGTTAACATATAAGACATGAGACTCAGAGTTGGATGATTCTACAGTATAGAGAAAGAAAGCAAGAGAACTTATTTAACTATCTATCATGCAGTATGCATGAATGAACATGATGGTTGGCATCAAAATTTTACATTCAACAAGTAAAATCACACATTATTGCACATAAATAGGAACATTGCACAGGGATGAAATACAAAAGATGTTTATTCAAGTTGGAATGCATTACTGAGTTTGAAGACTGACATGCCAAAATGAGTGACAGGACGGTCCAGGCATAAATCCAGCAAGTAGAGGTACTAATGTGTTAGGACCTATGTTTACAATTCCTGCAAGATAAGACACCAAATGCAAAAAAATCAAAAGGATGAAGGACCACTTGGTGCAACAAACACACATGGCAGCAAAGGACCACCAAATTTGGAGAAGGAACGTGGCAATCCATGGGAAGGCTTGGCTGTTATGATAATAAAAGAAGCAGGGGGGAGGAGAGGAAAAAGGGAAAGCTGAAATTTGACAAAAGTAGAGAAGGAATTGAAGGAAGTGTTGGCCTCTCTAATGCCAAGCAACCCTAGGATTTTGGTGGGAGATACTGTAATTCTGGTAATTTTAGTGACTTTTGAGTAGCTGTAATCAGATTCTGGATATTGTAACTATTCCATTCCATTATCGATAGGAAGTATTTTCTGGAAATTCCATTCTGTGTTGTGTTGCCATTTTGTATGTGTGTTGGTGTTGGTGTTGGTTGGAGTCTTGGAAAGATAGGCAATAGTGAAATAGGGAGGAGAGGTATGCCGAGGAAAGAGCCGAGAAGCAGAGAGTGATTATCCAGGTAGCCAGGGACCCATTCTCAATAACTATCCGGCAGGATAAAAATATAACTTCAAGTGCTCTGGTTGCTATTATTGCAGCGAGCAAAAGCAAATTATCATTTTGCATCTCATTTAATTATTATTGTTTTTGATATACAACCTATTCAATCTTTCTGATATCTTAGCATGTAAACCTGTGCGTTCATCCAAGCACTATAAGAAAACTATTAATTATCTCTTCACGGGTTATGAATTCAATGCGTCAAACGTATCCCTCACCTTTGACGTACAAAGATGTGATTTCTGCATCTTTTCTGATAAAGGAAAACAAAGATTATGACTGTATGATGAGACGAAATTCTTTCGATTGCAAGTATAGATAATTAAACATACCATAAGTAAACAAAGCCTTCGAAAACAAACCTCCCACCAAATGTTTTGGCAAGCCAAGGTCCAGACAATTGATTCAATGCATAAACCTAGAAGAACGATGATTGAACCCATCCAGCAACCGATGAATTCTACCCAAACTGGTGTGATAATGGAATTATCGCAATGCTCAAGTTCACCTATAAAAGTTAATAAACTAATTAGACTGGATTCAAAAATAGTAACAATAAACCTAAGTACCGGACAAGCAAGATTTATATCTAGACTCCTAACTTGTAGTTCTGTAGCACATGATTAATCTGCCTGTCCACCACCTAATAACCCCAGAAACGAAACCGCCTTAGCTTTTCCTCAAGTGCCTATATCCCATGGAAACTCTAATTGAAAGAACATCCATAAATGTTAATGTGATTATCATGGGTATTACAAAAGTTAACGTCAATTGCTCAGACGACACTGAACTCATAAGTCCAGCTACTTTCAGAAGCACTCACTAAAATGATCAATTTTCATGGTGTGATCCTTCAATTCCAGACAGACACAAGAATAGTAAGACAAATAATAAATTATTAAGGCTCAAAGCATGCGTGTGTATATATCCATATAAAATAATTTATTTTTAGGAAAAATTAATTAAATAATTTGTTATAAATAAGCAAAATACAACTAAACCCTTTTTTTTTACACTAAATGTATTTGATCGGATTTTGACGTGTATTCATCGCGTGTTTGCTTACTCACTGCTTTGCATTGTTAAATACTAACATGCATCCTCACAATGCATAAATACGATGTGAACTTGGCAATTATGCATTTAGGTTTCACGAATTAAGTTAATCTTGTGCGACCAAAGTTATGAAAATGTCTATATATATATATATATATATATGAGAAAAAAATTGAGTGAAAACATTATTAAATATATTTTTATCATGTTTAAAATATATTAGTATAAAGATTTATGGTATTTGATGTGGATTTTAGAGGTTCAAAATAAGGATTTTTCGATTTTAATTTACAAAATTTTGATTGATTTTATATTGTTGTTGATGAAAATTTATGTTGGGATAATAGTGAAATAGATGTATGATGTTTTGGTGATGAATTGTGATCGAAAAAATAGTGATTTACAAAGTTGCATTATTATGCATGGTCAGACGTCATGATATGAAGTTCATTGCCAAAACATGAAGTTCCTATAGCTAGCAAGGGGTGTTTTTACAACTTTTCAAAATTGTGTTATTTTAATTATTTTTTTTTATGGGTTTATCATATAATTTTTTTCAATTTTTTGTAACCGTTTATTTTAATTGTGATTACAAGATGAAAGGTAGAACATGACGATAGTTCGACGAGGCCTTTGAGGTTCAAGGAAGGGCATTATTTTAAGATGCAACTATCTTCCCAAAGAATGTGTAATGCAATGGGGGAGATTAAGAGACATTTGTTAGAAAGGCAACAAGCAATGTTCAGGAAGACATGTTTTGGACATTTATTGTTACGAGATAGTAGATTTAGCAGAATTTTGGTGCACTCAATGATAGTGAGGGGAACCTTGACAAGAAATTATGATTTAGAATTTATGGGGTTGATATGTGTTTTAACCTGTATGAGTTTATGATTATCACAAACTAAGGAGAGAGATGGACTATATTTATGTTGTGTTTAAGGTTTAGACATAAGAAACACATATTTTATGGGCTTGTCATCTATTAATTCCATAAACTTACTTTGTGTAAAGGAAATATTATATAAATATTTAATTTTTTTTATAATAATAATAAAGGATTTAATTTAATGCTTTGTAACTAAAGTCAAAATAAAATTTATTTTTTAACATCTTAAAAGTGTATCCCAAATTTGTGAATTTGTTTTATAATTTTTTGCCTTCCCCTCATTTATTTGCTTTCATTCATTTTCATCATCTATTTTCTTTTCCTCTTCATTGCGTCTTTTTTATTCTCTTTGTTGTAGACTGAACCATTATGATGAAGGAAGATGAGATAAAAGGCAATGTTAGGGAAACGACAATAATGTTAAATGGCTAAGGCAACATTGTTTAAGGAGTTAATAAAATAATTTATATGGTGTCGTTTTATAATATTAATATTAGACAGGTGAAATGTTAGTAACACTGGTATTGTTTATTTCATTTTCATTGTATTTGAATCTTTAAGAATTACCAGATTCATTAGCTCATGCAATTATAATGTAGTTATCTAATAGTTGCATGTTACAGTAAGAAAGGTAATGAAAATACAATTTACAGTTCATCTTCTCTCATTATTTCTCAACAAAATCTTTTCTCTAATATCTCTCTTCTATAAATTTCAAATTCTTTAAAACTTCATTGAATCTGATTCAACCCCAACATCTAGTATTACAGCAGGCTTACTCATAATGGCTGAAGTAACAAGGTTACAAAAGCTACATTGTGAATTCCAACAATAGATTTAGGAGCTAAAACATAGTCAACATATTAAATCTTCAAAAACTAAGTAAACATATGTAGAGTTATGGCATAATTCAATTGTGAAACTCAAAAGAGTGATTGGGGGACTGAGTTTGCAATAGGCTAAGATTATGAGTAGTAATCCAAGGTAGGGGTTGATCAGTGAAGGATCTACTTCTAGCACTCATGAAAATAGAGCTTTTGGAATAAAAAATACTAAGCTAGAAGTTTTGTTATTTATTGGGGAAAGTCTGGATGGATGGTTACTTATATTGAATACTTCTTTGATATGGATGAAACTCCACTAGAAAGTAAGGTTAAGCTGACTGCCTTACATCTGGAGGGTAAGGTTATGTAGTATCTCTAAGGAGTGGCGTAGGCACGAGATGATGTAGCCATTTGTTAGGAGGAGTATGTTTAGCTACTTACTATTAGGTTTAGAGCAAACGCCTTTAATAACCCCTTAGCTAACCTCAAGAATCTTAAATAGGTAGGTTCCCTATAATTTTACCTTGAAGCATTTGATGAATTATACCTTAGGGCTAATCCTTATCTGAAGCATATACCTTAACTAAGTTGTATGAAGTTACTATTGCAACAATAAGAAAATAACTTAAGTTCACTAATAAATTCACCTCAACCTTTAACACCTACTACAAATCTTCCCCAAGCTAAACACCAACCCTAACTAACTTATTCTAATAAACAAAATCTAGTAGCCAAGCTAAACTATTACCTACACCTACTACACCAAAGTTATCCCTACCTAACAACCCAAAAACCCTTAAGACCTATACCCATAAAAAGATGGATAAGAGAAAGAACCAAGGGTTGTGTCATTGGTGTGATGAGATGTTTGTGCTAGGCCATAGGTGTAAGAGAGATAGGTGTATATGTTACAACTACAGGTAGAAACAGGTGGAGAAGAAGTGTCTAATGCTTTAATAGAGGAAATGGTAAAGGAAGTTGAGGCTTCAACCTTAACACAACTTTTTCTACAAGCATTGAAATGAGCAAAAGGTCCAAAAACAATATAGTTTGTTAGTGTAGCTGTAAAGATACAATTATTGATTTTAGTGGATTTGAGAGGCATACATAATTTTCTTAATGAAATTGTGACTAAACAATGAAGTTCATTAGTATAGCTATGAAGAAGCAATTGTTGATTTTAGTGGATTCGACAAGCACACGTAATTTTCTTAATGAAATTACGACTAAAAAATTGAATTGCCCAAGTAAGAAGTTGAAGCACATGTAATTTTTTTTTTTTTTTTTTATGATATACTTACATTTAGTAAGGAAAAAAAAAGGAACAAATTCAGCATTTAAGGACAATGTTTGATATCCTAAGGTAGAATCATTTACTGGTAAAATTAAATGCAATTTTGGCTATTAGAAGATAGAGTATCTTAGCCATATAATCAATAATGATAGTCTCCACTGATCGTCAAAAGGTCCAAGCTGTGAAAGAGTGGCCACATGCAAAAAATTTAAAACAACTAAAAGGGTTTTTGGGGTTGTTAGGATATTATAGAAAGTTTGTTAGAAACTATGGGGTAATGGCTAAACCCTTAACATGTCTTCTTAAGAAGGATGCCTTCTACAAGGACCAAAACACCCAACATGCTTTTAATAGTTTAAAAGTTGCTCTCACCACAACTCCAGCTCTCAAGCTACCAGATCTTAATCATGAGTTTACCATAGAAACAATGTCTATCGTGATGGAGTTGAAGTTGTTTTGATGCAACATAGGTATTTAATAACTTATATAAGCAAGTGGCTTTCACCTATAAACCGGTTACTATCTATCTATGAGAACGAGATGTTAGCTATTTTGTTAGCCATTAAGAAGTGGGAATCTTACCTGGCACATCAATGTTTTATGGCCAAAATTAGCCATCAAAGTCTTAAATATTTGTTAGAACTGAAATTGATTACTTTCTCTCAACAATCTTGAGTGGCAAAGCTTATGCAATATGATTATACAATCTATTGTAAAAAAGGATAGAAGAATGTTGTTGATTCCTTTTCTAGATTACCACACTTAAAAGCTAATAGTCTCACTTCACAACTTCTCTCTATTGTGTTATTCTATCAAATTGAATAAGTATGGCAAACTGATGATCAACCATAGAATATTATTCAACCTACAACTTAACCTTGCCTCTCATTCTCATTATACTCAGAAACATAACTAGTTAAGGAAAAATGACAAGTATATGGTAGGGCAAACTATGGAACTAAAAAAAAACACTATAAAAAAAAAAAGGTTTAGTATCCGATATTTAGAATCAGACTTTAAAGTTGATGCATTTGTTCCATAATTTAAATTTAGAGGGATATTTAAGAGTCTATGTCACTTCCAAACAATTAGGGGTCATCGTTTATTAGAAAGGTATGTAGAGGGATGTAAAGAATTATGTTCGGGCTTGTGATATATGTTCAAAATTTAAATATGAGAATGATGCTTCTCCTAGCCTACTACAAACACTTCTTATTCCAAGTAGAGTTTTTACTTATCTCTCAGTGGATTTTACTAAGTCTCTACCTAAATCATACAATTATACTACTCTATTAGTCACTGTAAATAAGCTTACTATATAATCTCATTTTATTAGCCTTAAACATCCTAACATAGTTGTCATAATGGCCCAAGCCTTGCTTGACCATATCTACAAGCTTAATAGTCATGGTAATACTATAACTAATGATCGAGGATCAATGTTCATTAGTTAATTATGGTAAGAATTCATGAAATTATAAGGTATAAGTGTGTAATTATTAACAACCTACCATCCTCAAATGGACAGGCAAATTAAGTTCATAAATTGATGTTTAAAAGAGACTTACTTGAGATGTATGGCTAATACAGTGAAACATACCTGACATCAATGGCTATCCCGTGCCAAATTTTAGTATAACACTTCTTTCCACACCAACATTCAAATGTCTTACTTTGAAGCTCTTTATATATATACTCCCCACTTTATATTCTTTAGTTTCTAATTAATTCATCAGTGGGTGTTATAGACATTTTTCTTCAAGCTAGGGAAGCTACTTTGTAAACACTCAAACAACATATATAGAGAGCCTAACATCGTATGAAAACCATGGCAGACAAGAAAAGAACTGACTATGCATTTCAAATTGGAGACTTTATTTTGGTGAAATTACAACCTTATTATCAAACCTCCACGCACTAGGGTCACTTGAAATTTCAATCCAAAGTTTTTGGTCTTTTCAAATTTGTGGATCGTATTGGAAAAGTTTCTTACAAGGTATAAATATTCCCTAATGCTCTCATTCATAATGTCTTCCATGTTTTCTAGCTAAGGTTTGCTTCATATCAATTGCCTTTCTCTAGTGTTTACCTTCTCTATCCTCTAATCCCACTTTCGAATCACAAGTTGCCTTAGATAAGAGAATGGTGAAATAGAAAAATACAATAATTGCTTAGTTACTTATTCATTGGCAAGGACGTTCTCCAAGGGATATCACTTGAGAATTCGTTAATGAAATTAAAAGACGACTTCCTAATTTTGACCTTGAGGACAAAGTTCTTGTAAGGGGAAATTTGTTGCAAATTGAACCATTATGAGAAAGGAAGATGAGATAAAAGGTTGTGTTGGGGCAATGATTATAATGTTAATTGGTTGGGGTGATATCTTTTAAGGAGTTTATAAAATAATTAATACAAAGACATTTTATAATAGTGTAATTAGATGCGTGAAATGTTAATGACACCAGTATTGTTTATTTTATTTTCATTGTATTTGAATCTCCAAGAATTACAGGATTCATTAGCTTATGCAATTATAATGTAGTTATATAATAGCTACATGTCACAAAAAGGAAGGTAATGAAAATACAACTTACATTTCGTCTTCTCTTTCTATTTCTCAACTGAATCTTATCTCTAATTTCTATCTTCTATAAATCTCAAATTCTTTAAAACTTCATTGAATTCGATTCAACCCCAACACTCTTCTCATTCTCTTCTTCCTTTGATTTTCCTTTTTTCTTTCTTCTTTTTCATCCATTTTTTGTTTTCCTACCAAATGAAATTGTTGCAAGCACTTCTTTTGACCATCGAAAAAGGGCTCATGTAGTCATAATGAGCTCCTTCCTTGGCCACCATGAGCTCTTCCCTTAGTTGTCATGAGATCCTTTATCGGTTTACAAATGTTTGAATATAGGTTTTATTGTATGATGACCATAACAATATGGATAAAGAGGTTTGGTAAGCATGAGCCATAAAGCGATTACTAAAAGGAACTCTGTACTCATTATAGAGGAGGATTATGATTAAGTGTCGTGGTTAAGTGGCATTCAATGTTGCGATAGTGGAGGATTACAACTGAGATTGAAAATTTAAGAGAATTTTAGGGTCTTAATGTTAAAACTTAAACAACGTAATATTGTATGAATTCCAATTTATTAGTTTTAAACAAATTTTTAGGTTCAATGGTTTTCTTTTTCTTCATGTTTATTGAGTTTTTACTTTATTAACATTTACATGTAAACTGGACCAGATTGAGAATCGATTCTCAGTTTGACTTGGTAAACTAATGGGTACAATCCAATTTTCAAATCCTTGCTGGGAATATTTTCTTTTGAGTAGGGATACATATTTTTTGAGGCCATTTTTTTTTTGTTATTTAATACAAAATAATATTAGATTTAATTATATTTTATGCATTAACAATGAATATAAATATAAATACATATGTTGATCTATTATTTTATGATTGGGTAATTTTAAATTAAAGATAAAATGATATCCAAATATATGATAACTCATTAATGTTTATATTCATATCTGTACATGTTGTTAATAAATATAGTATTATTCATAAATTATTTATACAAAAATTAACGTTAATAAAATAAATAAATAAATAAACATTTATTTATTTATTTTAATAATACTAATATATATGACTGGATAATGTGACAAGAAGATATTTGTATCATATTATTTTGTATATATAGTTTGTACATCTTGTAGCATCCCAGGATTAGAAATACCTTTTAGGGTAAAATTTGAGGGTTAGATGTGAAAAATAGCAATAGATTGGGAGTTAGAAGAGTTTAGGGGTGAGATAGTAAGTTTCCAGAGTCTGTGTGGCTTGTTCATAATTCTTCTTAGGAGGTTTCTTTCATGCGTAGCACAGGAAATAAAGAGTTTTCATTTTCCCTTGTACACTCCCGTGCACTCTTAGAGAATGAGAGAGAGAGTTACTTTTTAGGCTTTCTCACGTGTTTTTCTCCCTTTTCAGCCAAAGTTTTCCTTTTGTTTTCAGAGATTCCCAACCTAGGGTTGAGATTCAGCAACCAACAGCTCCCAATCCAGCTAGAGAAGAAATAAATTAGATAAAAAGTGATTCCAGCAGTCATGGCAAGAGATAAGTGTTTCCTTACTTCTTCCTTAAGTTTCCTAGCTTGTGTTTGATGCTTAAGAATGTATGTTTGCGTTTCTAACATGCTTCTGAGTTATATGAAATGATTATATGCTGATATGATGAAAAGATAATGCTTGAGATGATGATTTCCACCCAAGAACCATGCTTGCTATTGCATATGTGTAAATATATGAGAGAATGAATGTTTTAATGGTAGATTATGATGTGGTGTGTTATGAATGAAATTGAAGCATGTTGTATTCTTATTGAAGTGTTAGAAATGCATGTATATGATTAATTTCAGATTGATTGAGGTTTGGTATGGATTTTAACAAGTTCTAAGCGATTGTTGTCGATGTAGAGCAGTTACATGCCCGTGTGCCTTTGCTTTTGCAGGGACACACCCATGTACACAAAATGTGCATGGCTGGATTGTAAAGGAGACACGCCCGTGTGCTTGATGGACACGGTCATGTGTTTGTTTTTCAAGTGAAATGTCCAAAAATTCCAGAAGCTTGCATGGTCAGTTACACGACCAACACACGTTCCCGTGTGTTTACTTTCTGCACGCCCGTGTGTTTGTCTTGCAGGCCCTGTGCCTTGCCTACATGCCCGTGCACAAGCTAATTTTTCAGAAAATGATGTAAAATAAAGAATAAAGCATAGGAAACCATTTTAAAGGCCATAAAGCAGTATATAAGAGTAAAATGAGATAAAATAATGTTGCATAAGCATTACATAGCCTGACATGCCAAGACATCAGCATAAAAAGGGATCGAGGGATCTGATAGTATTCAGTTTAGTATTCAGAACCCAACATCCAGATTAGAGTTTTGGGTGAACTCAAGGGGGCATCTATGAGATTCTAACCTTTTGACTATGGTTCGATCGTCCAGTTTCAGCTTATTAGTCTGAGGATTAATATGTATTTTCAACTTTCTAGCATTTCGTGAGACTGTTCAACCTACGTGGTCAAGATGTCGAATCTCCGTGTTCATTAGTCTGATCAGCACAACATTTATCTTTGGATACATAGAGTCTCAAATGCATGCATATTCAGATGTATTCAGCATGACATGATGTCATGACATTCATTTAATTGCATTAATTATTAATGCAATCAAAATAATAGATTAAGCAGTATTCAGTATAAGCAAGCGATTGTTTGAATGTTTAGGCCAAGGCCAAGTATGATTTTCTGCTTGCTTGCTTGGGCTGAGGGAAGTAAGGATCGCTTACTATGTGATTTTTATCACTCATTCATTTTCTTTCTTCCTTTCTTTTCAGGTATGTTTGGTGTTGGTGAGGAACGGGTGGATCATGGTTGACGAGAGAGGGCTTCATGTTAGATTTTAGATGGCCGGTGGGTTTAATTGTAAATTTTGTACTTAGTGTAATGTACATAAATTATGTATATATAAAGTTTGTTTTGCCCATCATTGTATTTTACAGTTTCAGCTTCCGCATGCTTTTGTATATTTGTATAATAGTAGCTTTCTTTTTGTAGGATTTCTGTTACGTATACCGAGATTTTTAGTATATTACTAAAAGAAAAGAAATATTCAGTAGCAATGGTATGTGTAGTAGCGGGTCCTACACATCCTCCATCCCTTTTGAATAAATTTTTTTTTTAAATACACAATATTAGACTAGTCATGAATGATGTTATGTATATTTATAATATGTATTAACTTTGATACCATTGATAAATGTTTCATTATATAGTTTATGTAATCTTGAACACATAATATCACTCATAGAAGATTATTAAAACATTACTTGATTTAACACAAAGGTGGGTAGATGGGAGCTCAGGCCCTTGGAAAGAGGAATTGATCTAGGTCTTGTTTCTATATGCAAAGCCCAATTAGTCCTTGGTCCAAGCCTTATAGAGCCCTGAGCGTGTTAGGCTCAAGACCAAGGACGGGTCTGCATATTATTATATATATTTTAAGTTTTATATAATATTAAAATTAAATATATTTTATAATTATATCATGTTTATACATTTAATTATATTAATTATTTATTTTAATTTTACAATTGTAATTTATAAAAATGTTAACAATAATTTGGCTTTTAAAACTAATATATATATATATCTATATATATATATATATATATATATATATATATATATATATATATATATATGTATATGTATATGTATATATGTAATAAGTATAAATAAAATTTTTTATACAAATTATGACTAAAAATTTTATATGTATTATTGATTTAAAGTAAAAAGATTACAATGCATGTGCAAATTACAAATTTTAATTTATAAGTAAATCAAAGAAATAATAATTGAATTAATTATAATATACAAACTAAGTAGTATTATCATTTATTAGTTGGCGATTTATTGTCTTCCAAACTTGTGTCTTTGAATAAGTTAAGAAGCTTGAAATCTTCATACTAGTATTGTAGTATGTAAATACCATTTATCCAATGAAGCAAACACATAATTATTTCAATGATATTGTCTATTAGAGGGTATTTTATATCATTTATGATGCAATCATTAATTAAAATGTTAAGTAAGACAAAATTGTAGAAACTATAATGAAATCTTCATGCAATCATTTATGATGCAATCATTTGGGTTATAATGAGGATTGACTTGTGTTTTGGTTCTACCATTGAAGTATATTCATATCTGATTTCTCGTTGATCATGTAGGTTAAGTCTATATGAAGATATTGTTGTGCTTCAGTTGGTCTATGGTTGTATGCATTGGAGCTATTGTTACATCCAATACCATTATTTAATTCTAATATATCTGATTGGTCAATCCCCTTTGATTAACATCTTCAACAATCAATATTTAGTCTTCTATAGTGGTAATCATTATGTTACATATATTTTTGTATAAGAATAAATGTTGTCTAATTTGTTATTAAAGTTTATTAAATAAGAATCTTAGTCAAACCATATATAGTGGTCTATCTAGATAACTATAGCTTTAAATATATATAATCTACATCTAAGATCTCAGTTATAACTTAATCTAAATGAGAATAATAATCTAGCCAATATTTATGGTATTTTTCTTCCATACGTGCAATTCTTTTATGTAAGTATGGGTAATTTTTATACCTATTAAATGATTTACAAATTTAAGACTGAATATGTAGCATTAAATTATTTGTAAGATAATAAATACAATCTGATCATAAAGATTAGCCTAAGTGGTGATGGATCAAAGGGTCATAGGTCAGGGTTCGAATAATGGGAGACAGTTTGATTAGTGGGCAAACTTTAGGTAAGGGAAAGTTATCAGTGACAAAGCATTAGTACAACAACTTTCTCAGATATTTCATAATAATTTGAAACTTTAATAATTGTTACACAAATAGTTCCAACATTTTGTTTAGAATACAATGATTCAAAACTTATAAATTTTTATTGCTATAACATCTTGAGGTTAGAATGATTTTTTAGGTTAAGAATCGAGGTTAAAAGTAAGATTTTATAATAAAAATTAAAGTTGAAAAGGTTTAAAGGTGAAATAGTCATTTAGAAACTATATATAACTTGTGCATGGGCCTTCTTGGGAGAGATTTCCATACGCAGCATGAAAAAACTAGAAGTCTGAGATTTTCATGGGAGCATGACCGTACGTCTTCATGACACACGACTGTGTCTCCCTGTGTTCTTGTGCTACCCTATATAAAGTAGGATTTTCATTTGTTTATCAGATAATTTCATCCAAATTTCTTTTACATCTCAAAGAACTATAATCCTAGAATTGAAAAAGAGCAACAAAGATTAGCCAACCAAGTTGGGATTAAACAAGAATTAGAAAGAGAAATAATAGCTATAAGCTTGAGGTAAGCAATTCTTACCTCTTATTTCTCCTATTTTATAGTATGTGTTCTTGTTTGTTTGAGTTGGGATGATGTTTATAGCATGCTTTATGTTTGAGTAACATGATTAGGTGAGAAAATGATGAGATGAAAATGATATGATGGAGTTTGATTGCTTAGAAACATGATTTATACATATATCTGAGTAAAGTGAATCTTAAAGGTTCGATGTATGCTCTAGTGAGATTTGGGGTTATTGATGCAAAAAATATATGCTTAAGTAACATGTTAAGCTTATGAATTTGTTTGAACAAGTTTGATTGTGATTTGGTTGAGGTTGGCATGGTTGCAAAAATTTCAAATAAGTTATTGCAAAAAACAAGTATGACATATGACTATGTGCTTGCAAGCACACGACCTTGCAATCGTATTTCTAAAATATCACGATCATGTATATTGGTCATGTGTGATTGGATAAGCATGAAGGGCACGACCATGCTTATAGGATCATGATCGTATGCTAACATCATATTGCAAGATTGTGCAAACAGATCATAATTGTGTTAAGTATGAAGTATACAAGCCTATATGATGCAAGGACATAATCGTGTGCAAATACATGACCTGTGGCTTGAATAAGCATAATTGTGCAGTGAGCAAAATTTATAAAATCAAAGTTTAACACTATTCAAGCATAAAAAATATAATAAAATATTATACATGATAAGTATCATATAACATGGCATGCAAAAATAGTCTTCTCAATAAAGGGATCAAGTAATCTATATACATGTTTTTAAAGTAGAATAACACGATGTTTTGGACATTATTAGAAATGGATATGAGGGGGTACTTGTGACTTCATACACCCGTTAGAGAGGAAAATCAACATCTGTTAGAGAGGACATGGTCATTGACTAAGCTTGTTAGAGATAGTGCTAGTCGTGCATTAGTTTAAGCATCAATAGATTGAACTCACATGACCAAATGTCAAATCCTTGTATTCATCAATATGATCAACATAACAATTTTAAGAAAAAAGCACTTATATAAGATTTATATAAAAGAGAAACTTTCAACTATGACTTTTTTTTTTTACAGGATCTTCAGATGACAGTAGATGTTTTTAGAAAATGTTTTCAAAAAGTAGGCCCAAGGGCTAACACATGAGTTTCAACATACACATGATTTCAGGATACTTCGTATCAAGTCATACATAGTATGAATTGAAACAGAGTTAAGATATAATGATATGTAACAGCAAAGCAAAGAATGACAAACCAAAAACAAAACAAATAAGAGAATAAGACGCAAAATCAATTAACTTCGTGACGTGTCATGAATAACGATGAAGGGAAATCTGCTTATGAGTAGAGATAAAAATTACTTACTGAATGATGTATCACTCGCTCCTCAAATTTTCTTTTCTTGTAGGTCAATGATTTAGAAACTGAGCTAGACATAAACTATGGATGGGATACTTAGGTCGCATGCCTAATATGGTTTTCCTACATATACATTGTAGCATCCTAGATCCGGAAACCCTTAGGGGTAGAGTTTTGGGGTTAAAAATCGAATTCAGAGAGAGATTGGGAGTCTGGTTAAGTTCAGGGGTGAGTTGGTAAGTTTTCGAAGCCATGTGGCTTCCGTTGGAATCCTTTCGGAATGATTCGATTAGGCGAGCGAGCGGGAAATAAGTTATACTTATTTTCCCTGGTGCACGACCGTGCATCATTAGTGCACGCCCGTGCATGGCCTAGTATTTAAGTGGAACCGTGAGTTAAGTTCATTTCTTTACTCACCCGTTTGCATTTCAGCCATATTCTCTCTTTCATTTCAGTGCCTCCCGTTCCTAGAGAGGAGACTCAGCAGCCATTAGCTCCCAATCCGATTAGAGAGCCAAGAGATTAGTGATTTCAAGCTTGATTTCAAAGCATGGAGAGAGGTAAGTGTTCTCTTACCTTTTCCTTGAGTTTCCCGGCATGTTTTGTGCTTCTTGATGCCATGGATGTGTTCCTTGCATGTGGATGATTGTTTGAGATAATTATATGGCCTTGCATGTTGATTTGGATGACAAATTTCCACCCTGGAAGCATGCATGTTTGTATGTATGGCCTTAGAAAGAGAAAAGAGATGATCCCATGGTAGGGTTCCATGTTTGAT